>DWPT01001553.1:0-18362 GCA_018251895.1 Agathymus mariae mariae
CACCCTACAGTCCAGATCTAGCCCCAAGTGATTTTTATTTGTTCCCCAATTTAAAAAAAGACCTCAGGGGAAACAAACTATCCGACGACAATGAGGTGAAGGAGGCAATTTTGGCTCATTTTGAGGCAAAAGATAAAAAATATTTATATGATGGTTTAGAAAAGTTAATTCATAGATGTAATTAATATATTCAGCTTTAGGGAGACGATATTGAAAAGGAAAAATAGATTTATAGTTTTATTTTATTTAAAACCTCTTCATTCCACGAACTTTTGGACCTCCCCTCGTATATTCATAGAAAAACAAAAATAATAGCCTTAAAAATTAAAAACTATCTAAAATGAGATTGATGCGGCTAATGTATGTGTGGTCGTGGAGTGTAGCGGCCGGCGAAAATGTGTCATAGTTACGGTTTCGGATTTATTTTTATTTCCGATATCCGATAGTTTCGGTTACGGTTACGGAGCTCCATAACATCCCTGGTGTCGACCCACTTAAATCTCCACTCATCCGAAGTATATGAGGAGGCTCCGAGGTCTTCAATGAACGCATCTTCATTTCCCAGGACACATGAGTCACAGATTCGTCTCAGGGTAATGTCAGTCCTAATAATTGATTTTTTACATCAGCATGCTAGCACATAACTCCATCAGATCAGCGTCTTCCGGGCAATCACTATTAGGGTTATGCGACTTACTAATAAAATATTTAAGTATTAATTCCTTTATATGGCTAATGGCCTAATATAAATCTGTGCCAGGTCTATTCATAAAATAGAAATTACATCATATAACCAAATCTTACTTGATTTGTATACTACTATCTACTTTCTAATAATACTATCTTTTGAACTTTTTGAAAAAAGTAATTTTTAAACATTCGATCGATTTTAATTTTGATAGTATAAAATCTCTCTCGATCTTGTTACGCAAGGATCCTAATACCTCCAGTTTACATATTATTTGTCGTTTACATTTTATTTAAAAGTGAATTCAGTTACAACACAGCCTCAAACTTTTGCTTGTCATTATCCCTTCAGTAACAAAAATTAAAATAATCAAGTTGTAACTAACCGCCTATATAATATATAAGCCTTAAAGTAAATAAGCATATCTGTAAGTAAACAAACCTTAGTCTGTTTCGATTTAGTATTTAATTTTCAGATTAATTATTATTCGTCTATCCGTAAGAACTTTCTTAATTTCTTTTTATGTCTACTACTGTACTTAAACAACATTTTTCAATAACTTCTTACAATTTCAAGATTAAGTCTATGATTCATCAACAACCATTCACACTAAAGCCTCCCGCCAAATCCAATATCAATTTCCGTCTCCGTGGGCGTCTCTACGCAGAGGCAAAAAACATGCCTAAACTTCAGATACCAGATTTTATCTCACCGGTTTTAAGGTTCGGATATAAATTGCGTCGAACATTGCTTGAGTGTTTATGTCACTCTGAAAGATTATATTCTATCCATTCTGAGAAAACATTTAGGATCCCGGAGCTTCGTACAGTATATACGGTGAAACGTAGTCAAGTTTATTCGAATAGATGTTCAACGTGTATAAATCGATTGTGCGTATTGCAACAGTCCATGAATACTTGTTCTTTCAGGAAACTCAATGTTTCACAAAATAAATAGTGCTGTACACTCTCTCCACGTGTAGAAACTTTGGAAAAAACATATAATCTATAATGTTTTATTAGACAAAAAACATAATTACTAAATCATTGTTTGTAGAGGGTTCAAAATGTTTTTTTGAAAAAAAAAAAAACAAATTTATGTGTGGTAAGATATATTGAGTATAAGCATTGGTGTAAATAAAGAAAAAAATATATAACCCATAAGAGTCCCACTATTGAGATCGTGTTTCCTCTCACAATTAGAGGGGTAAAGCTATAGTGCACCACGCTGGCCAAGTACGGAGTTGCAGGCTTCACACACCTTTGAAATCGTTACAGAACTGTCAGGTATGCTCAGTTTTTAATCACATTGATTTCCTTTATCGGAGGAAAATTTTAATAATTAAAGGCGCGTGGAGGATTGACCTGGAGACGTCGGTGCGAAAAACCAACGTTCTATCTGCTATTTACAATCTAATAGTAATAATTAAATTTAGGATACTATTTACTAAAATATATTTTAAATGAAGACAATCTATTTTAATAATAGTATTAATTGATTACTTGACATATATACGGCATAGGCCTAGAATAACAAGAAACCATTAAGGTCGCGAAACTGTTGACTATGATGTGTCACGTTAGTTACGTTCAAGAAGTTCGAAAACCTGAACAAAATATCAAACTCTAAGAGCCGTCTACTTGGAGTTTACTACGTAACTTTCATGGCAACGTCGTTCGCCAAACTCGTTATCCTTCTAGCTAATGGACGCTTAGTACAGTGCACAGATAAACTAGTATTTTAAAAAATTCCATAAATGTTTCAGACATTATAATTAACATCTTACTATAGTAGACACTGTAATAGTGTGGGAATATTTTGTATTTTTCTATTATTACATACTAAAATATATAAATTTAAACTTATTTGTTGTTCATATACAAAGTGATCTACACCACGGTTTATTTGATTAGAGCGAAATATTGACGTAAAATATATATGTACGTACATCTTGTCTACCCTTTGTATAGCAACGATATCTACTAAAAGTCATTTAAACTAATAACTCCATTAAAACCGAGAATTTATTTCAACGACGAAATGCGTAACGGTAGTGTGCTTAATCATTCGACACAGCTGAGCAGCGTTAATTTATTGCTACTGTAACTACGTCCATATATTATCACATGACCCGCTCCGTCCGAACATTTCCATACCGGCCGTATCAAACAGTCAATTTATTATTAGACTCCTTCAATTTTAATAGGGATGAAATATTCTATTACAGGTGACCATGGTTCATTCTATCTATAAAATCAACATACTTTTCCTGTAATATAAATTTTCAGGCAGATAACGCGTCTAAATAATTGACGTCCGAAGTAATTCACTGTGCCAACAATGCCGCCGTTTCAGTTTTCGGCTCTCATTTTGTTCTATGATGAAAATTCAATTATTCCGTAAGAACCTCGCACCGAGGCAAGCGAACGGGTGCCCTTTGAGAGAATGTTTTATATCAGCTGTAAACTCAGACTGACTCCGCGGAGCCGGCTGATAACTAGACTAGGATATGTTACGAGTTTGTTCACCAATTAGACACACTTTTACGAACATCGGGGTGTTTTATAGCGGATTCGATGATTTATGAGGGCGGTGTTCGGAGGGGTGTGCGCGGTGCGGGGTGAACGCGAGGGTCGCGCGGGGGTTGCGGCGGGGTGGCGGGGTGCCGGTGCGCCATTGGCCGACACCGCATCGATCGCGCGACGAGCTCGCAGCGTCCCGCCCGCGTCAGCCAGCCTCCACCTACGTTAATAAGTAATCATCCGACCCCGCGATACCTCAGCGAGTTTTCCGGACAGAGCTGGAACCACCGAGACGAGCCTCGAGTCTCCAGTCGGCTGGAACAAAGAACCGCCGCACGGGGCGACATCCGTATTGATTTATGTTGTAATTGACCTATGGGTATATGCGCATCTCGCGCACACCTCGCCCGCCACGCACCTATGCCGCCATCGCCACGCACGCACTTCATAGCATATATCATATTGAACAATGCAATATATATCGACGTTTTGCTAGGCTGCGTTCACTTTTTATTTGTATGGATAAATTAAAATTTCCGAATCTAGTAGCGGCCGAAATTCTAAAGGCGCTATCAAAAGCTAGTACGGTGAAGCTTCCCCTTTTTGATGTTAGATCATAATCGGACGTTAAAATAAACCCAGCGGCGTAGTGACCTATTGCCTTAGCGTTGAGTCGTCGAGGTACTCATAAAAGCTCATTTAAAGATATGAGAGGGAACCTTTTTTGTAAGGGTTCAAGTCGGCGGGAGCGAACTGGCTCGATCGTAATCCAGGGCAATAAGACAAAGCTAAAATACCTCGTACCGAAATCACTGAAATGCGAAAGATAGTGAATTAAAAATACTGGATTTTAAGCGAAGGTTTTTCATTTCGTATTTCAGGCTTTACGTTAAGCGAAACAAAGGTAACATGCCTTGTATTCAGGTAACAGAACCAGGAGGATTTTAAAAACATTTGCATTTTGCTGCTACGTTGATGGTAGCAGTGAAACAAGTGATTCGATTTTACTTAGTTAATGAATTCATGGTTAAAAAAATATTTCTTATGACATATTATTGTCATTGTACTGTTATTATCCGAGTATTATCTAGTTTGTATCAGCTAGGTGAACAGCACCATATATAATAAGAGATTCGATTTAGTAAGGTATTTCTTAAGTAATAATTCTACATTTCTTTTCTTTAAGAAAATAATTCTTTTAGTTTATTTATTATTAAATGACGGGGCAAAATTGAACCACATAATATACCGTTTGCATGTAAGAATAAACGAAGAAATGTATAAGCCTATATATCATTGACAATTGTGTCACTTACCGACTTAAATAACATTTGATTTTATGAATTCACACTTCGATAGTCATGGTCAATGAAAGTGTGCAAAAAAAATGTTCGTATTTATTTATATAATAATAATTCATGTACAAACTGCAGCACCATTCGGGAGTAAAATTTAAAATCCCATTTATTATTTAATCTGTTCATAGTCACACCTACAAATAAAACAAATACAATATATTTAGATTGAATAATAAAAGACCAGTCTACGTCACAATTAACTATAAAATTAACGGTTGTCCGAAACGAATAAATCAACTTCCAAAGTACAAAAAAGTACTTTTAAAGCAATGAAGTTCCAATTTTTATAACTGATTAAGACGTGTCAAACACAACCTCTCAACGACTTATATAAAATATGATTATCTCCCTGTGTAGGGTTCAGTATGAAATAAATTCGTATCTGAGTATTGTTGTACAAGTTGTTTGTGAAAATGTCTTCTCTGTGGCAAACTTGAACTACTTATAAAGTAAAAGTTTACTGTTTGGTAATACTGCAGTAGTAAAGTCTTAAATATACAATGAGTATATTCATTCTAAAATTCCAAAGTTTAGGAATGGAGTTCATCTGAGTATGATCGTAATAATACAAATTTTACCCTGTAGATCTATTGGACTACTGTGATATCGAACCCTTGAACATTTTTTTACTCCAACAGTTTTTCCTAACATAAGAACAGTGGGCACACGCCAAGGTACTTACAAAATTAATTTCTATGTCGAAATTTTTTCTCGATAACCCATACTTTTCCCCATACGTTCTTTACTAAATATCATTTATTGTACGCACAACTTTATACAGCGTATGTATGAAGTGTATTCTCTAAATACTGGTTGCCATGTTTCTATCAATCAAATGTGTCTTGTTGTATTCAGCTGGCAGTGTCACTTCACATTGATGTTCCTAATTTCTTGTGTCTATAAGATGCCTTTTTAAATGACTTAGAAAGAGGAGGGAGGTTTGTTACCTCAGAACTCTGTCATAAAACCAATTGAGAAATTGAAGTTGGTTGTTAAAATAGTTTAATGATTAACAGATATATATTATATCACAATAATATTTATAGATAACTCATAATAATCGCAGCACTTTATTGAATTCTATATAAAATGAATTAACGATATTATATTCCATTTTAAGGTGTAAAATTAACTTATGATACACGCTATATTGGATTTAGCGTGCTGTCATAAAAATTGTTACAACTGACAACTTCGGCTATTGTCATTAACTTCTTACATTCGTATTTATTCCGAGCTATTTACTACTATTGGACAAGAGGTGGCACCACTGTTTTCATACTACTACTATTGAACATACGAGGGAAGGTCGACGGTTTGTCTTCAAAATAGGCACAAAATGCAGACTTGACTTCTACATAGTCGATATATTTTCTTTCACACGGCTCAATTTAAAATTTCGCATATATAAATAATATTCGCAGGAAATCAAGATTTGAGACCCAGTACCTTCTTTCTTCATTATTGACGCCTATTGTGTAACTCATTCATGGGCGACGGTGACCTTTAACCCTTAGGTGGCTCGTCTGCTTGTGTTTCGGCTATTCACATAAAACAACATTTGAATTGTAAGGTTGATTGATTTAATATTTGGTACCACTGCAAGATTAATTGTGAACGGGTGCGTTGTCGTAAAAAACCATGACACATTTCGTCAGTTTTCTTCGCTTTGTCTACATCAAACTTCTTTAACTACTCTAACAGGCTGCCGTAATACTTTCCTGTTATGAAAACAACGCTTTCTTTTATAATCAATGTGCAGAATACCCTATGTCGAAAAAAATGGGCGCCACTACCTTCATAGCTAATAGTGACCATTTAAACTTCTTAGGTAGTGTACCCTTTTTGTACCGCTGTATCGACTCTTGTTTAGATTGAGGCTCATTATGATGAACCCAAGTTGATGGTAGATGATGATAATGACGAAGATGGTAACAATCTGGCTAAAACCTCACCCTTTTTTCTCTACAGAGGTCCAAAAGCACACACCGACGACATCTACACATCGACGTTATTGCAGTGGCGTAGACATTGAAAGCCATCTTGCACTGACTTTTGACAACCCAAGATTTTTATGGACAATATTAAAAATGATTGGTGTAAATACCCCACCCCTTTCTGCGATTTGCTTCTTCTTTAACCGGGAATTTTCCAATACAAGATCTCCGACTTTTTTAACAATGTTCGAAGAGGTGGCCTAGGTCGGCCGTTCTTAGCCCTGTTTAAAAAGATTTTGCTCCTTGTAAATCTTGGATTTAACAGGGCAGGTGTCCCCGTAACCGGATGACATGTCATTCAGTATGATCACTAGTGGCTTTCATTGCTATATCAGGAATTTAATGACGGCCCGAAATAAAATGTTCTTCTTAGTCGATATTTTCCTTCAGAATGAGTTGTCCTATCAACCGTTAATAACACAAAGTATATTCAAACTTGATATATATAATTATAATGAGTGCAAGAAATGGTCACTCCCCACACCCCTCGCTATCCCTTCCAATCCGCGAACTTTTTGTTAACCCACGCTCGTACTTGTAACAATTAACCTGTTGAAATACGGTCTTTTTGTAAAAAGTTTCACTAAGGACGCACACTCTCCATCCATTTTATTTTATTAGACTGCTCTTTTTACAGCATCGAGTCACGTTTACCATTACCCATGTCAACATTAAAAAAAGCATCTAATTGACCTACAGCTACCTGTACAGCTAATAGACCAAAGCGTAATGTACAAACATTCCATCGTATTTACCCGAAGTACCGACTTTATTACATTAAACAGGACAGTGCAAGTGCAACGCCGTTAGGAATTCGACCGGATTCCGACGCAGCCGCGCAACGCACTCGCCCACTTCAGTGTAGCTATTATGTCATTATCACCGGCCTAAACATTAACCCAATTTAGCACTTGGTTCACACATATATATATAAACACACCGAACTGTATATTTACTAAGGATGTGAAAGTAATGAGTTTCCTTAATTTATTGTTGTAAATCATTTTATATGCCAAATATTATTATTATTATTATTGTTAATTACATATAAACAAAAAGGGCCCGACATAGCCTTACTTTAAATTTCACCTGTATATCTGCAGATAAAACTGCATAATTTAAATACGCAATAATGATGTAACAGGTGAGTGTTATTTTCTTTTAGAAGGCTACTTTATATCTGCATCTCCAGCAGTTAGTTCCATATTTCCTGTAGAAAGGGTCGTCAACCCTAACTCACCATGAGTTGTAATAACAAAGTTATTTTATTGTTCTCAGCATCATGGCATATCTTAAACACTTTAGTAAGCAT
Organism: Agathymus mariae mariae; assembly: GCA_018251895.1. Taxonomy (NCBI): domain Eukaryota; kingdom Metazoa; phylum Arthropoda; class Insecta; order Lepidoptera; family Hesperiidae; genus Agathymus; species Agathymus mariae. The sequence goes on from DWPT01001553.1 coordinate 7,878, forward strand.
TGGTTACAAACTTAAGTTTTTCAATAATCACATTCAGTGATTCTGAATGATGCCAAAGATTCTTAATCAACTTTATTAATATGGTGGATCAATATATCATTGTTATTATCTTGTACCGTGACGCGGTACTAAAGAAATAAAACTTATGATACGAAAGGTTGACAGGTTCATCTGTCATTAAAGCCTGTCTAGTTTCTTCCCACCATCAGTCTCGTCGCGATTAAAGAAACATGCAGTTATGCAGGTCACGGCATGCAGGAACGCCGTATCCCTCGTGATATTTTCTACAGGATAAAATATATCTAAAACTTTATACATAGATTCCGTTTACGTGTATTAAATCATTTCGGTTAGGGACAGAATTGTACATAACGCTTTATGATTGAATGCTGGAGAATCGACGAATTTGCATATTATTAATTGCTTACATTCTTGTGCAGTGTTTAGAATTCAGTCATATTTTATGTCAATTTGTTGATTACAATAGATCAAAGGGGCCACTTGCATATATGGTCATCGCGGCCATCGCTGACGCGTTACCAGCTAAGATGGAGGTGGAAAAGACTTGGTAACTATAGTGTCATCAGTGTCGCAACAGATCTTAAATATCTGTTAAATAGCTGATTTTCTTTTTGCAATTTCTAACATCCATAACTCGAACTGTTGGATATACATTTTTATAATTATTTCAAATCTGTAACCAAAACAGAACCAGATCATATCGTATTTTAAAATATTATTCATATGTTTGTGTCCATCTTGAGCGGACGACTGAGCTAAGTACCGCAGGTTTAGTCGGTTGTTGGATGAGTGATGATCCTACTAGTTTTATGATCTATTTTGTGCTTCAAAGAGTACAAACACAATTCTGTCCCAATCTCCATTAGCTCGCGGCTACATTCCATTACTAATTTTTGTTACTATTAGCGTATAGAAACAACCACTCTCTCAATATTATATATCTCGAAGTATTGAACGAGATAAATGTGCTCAGTTTAATATATTTTTTTTATCTTCGAAACTCCGTTACCGATTTCCATGCATTTATTATTCCGAGCATGAAATTACGTAAACAGAGTACGTAACATTAAACATGTGCAATAAAAACACGGAAGTACAGTGAATACTCTGCGACGAGCTGAATATATATCACACACGTCAAGGACACCAGTGATATATATAATGTACTAAAAGTAAACACATTGTAACAGAAATGTTAATGACCTATGACTAATACAAGAGGCCGGTAATGTATGTATTATATCGGCATTCGTACAAACAACAGTAGCAGTCAGTGTGCGCTGGCGGATACGAGCAAACATTACATAACTGAATGTGTTTGTAAAAAGTTGGGGATTCCCTCCACCACAAGCACACTTTACACTACACTACACTCGATGTGCGCCTGTGCGAGTGTAACCTTGCCTTCCTTTACATATTAAACGCCGTCGGGCTATCCCTTTGCGTATCTACAAAAAAAGCCACAGCCATAACTGCATTGTTGCGTGAAAAAGAGCAAAATGAACCTGACGGGATTGACTGTTATTACTATTATTACTTTATTTCAACGAACTCCTGCGAGAGACGATAAAAGGCCCGCTGACCGGTTTACTTTTTGTACTTGTTTGTGTATCAACAATGGGACGTAAACCGTATTCATCAGAATCATCTGTTCCGACTTCCGAGGACGCGACACGTGCTACTAAAGCGGTGTTCCACGTCTATACATATCTACACCGCTTTTATTACTTCGTCCGTAATTCTTACGAACCTTTCAACGTCAATGGAACTCGGATACTACGATATACCCTCACGGGATGAGAGCATAGGGCACGTTACAATAACGTAATGCTATTGCGATTTAGAGTTCTGAAGCCGATGAAATGTTACTTTTCAGAGAACCATTTTATATGACTACTAAACTGACGATCGGTCGACATCAGGGAATAACAAATATTATGAAATTGCATTTCGGAATGCAGAACCAAAAACAAAATTTAATTATTTTCAATTCAGTTAAATTAAGATACCAATGTTAAATCTTAATTATTACAAATTACCTTCTGGTAATCAGTTAATTGCTTACATAACATTATAAAATGTTAAAGCTACAAGTGATGCTACATGAGGTCGACATATCTATCCTACTTATAGTAATTAAATTTAACGCTTACAATGAACACACACACACCTATTGATTTACGATTAAAAACAATATGAATAGGAAAAATTTCCCATTTATTTTCGCTCTCATATCTTGTACTTGCATTCATAAACTGTTTACTTTACATTCTGCCCCAATCGTTTCAATAAAAATTACCTTGGGATATACCTAGTATACTGTATTCCATATGTCCAATCAATAGTTCTTCAATGTGAAAACGATAATGGATGAAAAATCTTAATATGGCAGAATATACTAAAATTACTGCTAAAATTGGACCTTGTTATGATTTAAAATAGTTTCTTTAAATTCCCAATAAGAGGTTTGAACAAATATATACTTGTGTCGATTGAGTGTATACTACATCGTTTGACAGCATACACCATTGTTTATACATCATATCGTGCGGTACGTATAACTCGAAAACAAAAAGCAAACGCACGCGTTCGCGTTTCAGTCAGTCGACGAGTTAGTGACTAGCGAGCGGAAAGTAAATACGAATAGATGTCGGAGTATTTAATTATAAGGTTCTATAAATAGTGAGAGCATTACGTCGTGTTATGCGGTCGGTTACGGCGTGTTATTTTGGTCTACGTCGTCACGAGCCCCCGTGAATGTCAAGCTCGAGGTGACTGGATGCTGCGCCGTTGCGCAACAGGTGGCCTGCACTAAGATCTTATTAGATCTGTTTAATGAACATTAACAATCTTTTATCAAGTATATAGTTCTAACAGTTTAACGTTAGACACTTCATTGTACGTGTACGTTGTTTATGAGGAAGTCTGCATGTGATCATACAGTTTGCTAATAACCCTAGTTTGTGATATAATAGTTACAGTATCGCACATTCCGAAAATTGTCTTAGCTTCGAGCCGTATCATACCAAACAAAATGAAATTAGTCTTTTGTAATCTGTCCGATACCTGCCTATTATATTATAACTCATTTTGACAATGAATAGGCTTTTCAGAACTTAAACAATTGTATCAAATATACTAACTTTTCAAAAGTTAATTAAAGGGAGGTAAGGTTAGCTAACAGTTCCCTCTGGCTAAAACGAATAACAAAAAATTTTTACTCATACGTAATTCGAAATAATTCAACACATTATGTATACTGCAGAGATTATGTGTTGCAATTTGTTACCCAATTCTCGAAGCCGTTAAACCAAAAGTGACTGGGTGACCGAAAAATCTGGTTCGAACAGAATCGTAGCAGCCTTCAGATCGTGATCCTACTCTGATCGTCATACACACGCGCAACAAGTGTAAACAAACGGATTACAAGTGTTACTGACCTAATAAAGCGACCCCTTTCCATTCCACCCAAGACGGTTCAATAAAGAACTCCCTTTAGGTACATGCTATCTGGAGTACATAAGAGTGTCGGTCGTGACCTTTTAATGTAGATATGCTTTAATGTATAGACGCACGCCCCGTTATGTACAAAGACATGCCGCGGATTAAAGAAACGTAGACGGTTCGGTGGATGTGGTGGTACAGTCAGCATAGAACATACATCAAGTTCAACTGAAAAGGTATTTAGGCCGCCCAGTGGTCGTACAACAAAAATAAATTATCGTGCAATAAATCTTTAGTAACTTAAAATAAAACTTTAGTTTCATAAAACTGCTGTTTCATTGCACATACATTGTAACACATTCACTACTATTTAGTACTGTTTTAGATTTTTCCGGTTACTTTTGATACTGGCTGTACACAGTAAAATCTATGTAAATTATACATAACGTACAATCAATAGCTAAAGAGAAGTTTCTTCGCTTCCTGATTCGGTTCCAAGACGATTTCTAAACACTCAACAACTCTGATTGACTTTAGTTATCAGATGATTCAAATATTGAACTTACTGCACTTAAATTAAGTCTATAGTAACATACATTTTCAGTAGCAGTTAGCACGTATCCATCCCGTAATCATAAACAAAACGAGATCGACTTCGACAATATTAACAGATTCGAAACCTAGTACAATCTCGCGATAGCCCTGTCTATCTTCCCCCACATTGAGACACTCGTATATTATTCTCCGTTGAGCGCACGTAGTATTTCACATGTCACCAAATGGTTCTGGTTTGTAACAAGTCATTCATTAAAGTCAAGTAAAAAGCGTAGAACACATCACTTAGGAGACTCTTCGGGACACTAGCGTTAATCTGCTTAATGTCTGTAGCACTATCATTGACTACGATCTCAATAAGTGTAGAACAGAATGAGAATGTACGGGACTGAAATATTAAGTATCTCATGATTTAGAATAACCACAGCTCTACTTTGGCACCAAAAAACATTCACATGGAAACGTACAACGGCGCTGACTGACATTAATTAGCAGAGCTTAAATTTGAAGTTTAACTATACATTGTAAAACCATGTTGGCAACCACATATTTACCACAGGACATATATACCTATATACATGCATATATTATTCGGCTGGATGTTTACCAAGAGCACGTCAATTTCCTCTCTGATGGTTTGCCTTTCGGCTTAAATTGAGTTCCAATTTAAAAGCACACGATTAATTTCAAGAATATTATTTCTTAAATTAAAATATTTTATCATTATTTATTTGTAGGCGATAAAAGACTACGTAATTAATGAAATCAATAACGCTGTGTAGAGAAGGAAGCCTAACATGAAAATAGCATCTTTAAATAAGAAACGCGACGTTACAAATGAAGTGATAGAAAATATGTATTTCAAAATGTGGACGTAACGAAAATAGCATACAATACAATAAAAAATACATTTTAATTTCGACAAGCTGGCTTCAAATTAGCTGCGACTGGAATATGAACGTATTTAGAATAACTCATTATAAAGCATTGACGGCTGGACTCGCGACGTATAGAACATAGGCCATTGTGCTTATCACGTGTGGATTGACAGACATCACTGAGGAAAGTGTCAATAAATATATATAATACGCATATAACTAAAAAATTAGAGACGCTTACAAGATTCAGATTAGGGGCCCGCCACCGCACGGGAGATAAATATTCAACATCACCATTATCACTCCTTATTTAACGGAACGTAACATAATAGAAATTCTTTGTTGTAGTTGTCCAAATCTCTACCAGTATTATCTGTACGCTAACAAACAATAATGAAAGCAGCGAGCCGCCAAAACCACGCGGACACACCTCTCCGGACCATTGTAACCTTCATCCCGAACGTAAACACAACATTATTACACCGGGCTGTTTACGAATTAACACCTCATGACTTAAACACTTGAGTAGATTATAGAACTATGTTGGAATGTATGTATTCATGAGTCATTTACCTTTCCGACTGCGAGAGCGAGGTCCTTGGCAATGGCCCCTCTTACATTCATATACATTTATCGATGTTAGTTACGTCACACTTGTTGCAATGAATGCTGGCTAAATAGGTTTTTGTAACTGATATCTGTCTGATACTAGTTTATTAAGGTATTTGCGATAGAACAGCGTAGTTATAGACTTTCGAATTTAAGAATACGAATATTTTCGTATGGACTTAACACTAGTGTTTTATAGCCGTGTGCTGGTTACTTGGCCCTTCGAACCGACAGATATTTATGATCGAAGAGACGACTATCGATCTAATCATTTTGACCAAATACAAATTTAGAGATAAAACTTACAATTGAAAATATCATATCATTTGAAACTAGTAGATAAATCAAGGGTAACATTGTCATAGCTGTCTTCCATAGCTAAGCCGATGCCCTAGAACTTGAATCTAACTACAAAAGCGAGCACGTCGTAACTAATTACTTGCGCAATTGTGCTCACAGTCCACGTAATGTTCCGTAACATGTAATTCATAAGTAGGCATAATACATTATCAAGGCGGGCAGGTAGGACGTCCGCGCACGTGACCCGCGTCAGTGTTACGGTGATAACGGGCTTGACCTACACAGGTTTCCCTTGTTATTAATCCGACGTTTTGATTTCAACCAGCGGCGGGCGAAGGGGGCCGGCAATTACGTGACGTCACCACGGTTTAACGACCCTATTACAACATACTGTATGAATGAATGCAAGCCGCGTGACGAGTGACGTTTTTGTTCGCCAATACAAGTCGCCGCGATGCAAGGTTGTCGTCTCCTCTCCGGGCGACGAGATAGGCGTGACGTTCATTTTAATGTATTTGCCGCTCACAATTATTATTATTACAATGTTTGAACAGATGTGTTCTATTATATCCGTGAGTATTTGCAGAGATAAATGTTCCACGATCGACTACGATTGACGACAATCGACGTTTGCTACGACCTCAAACTCGTCCGGTGTAAAACCAAAATCTAAAATGCATAAGAAATGAATGTTTTATATCGACAAAAACTAAAACTCCTTACTCGGAAACATCCAGACCATTAGATTTCAGTCATACATTTCCAGTGTAAACAATTGCATATTCCCAGTGAAAATTTGAATAGTTGGCACTTAAACGGTCAGCAACCTGATGCTGTAGTCGTAAACGATCGAGGCCGGTCCCATTATCCAAACACAACACAATGACACGATTATCGGACGGCACGAGGCTCCGAGACAGCTCGCATTGATTTTACGAAATCCACATCACGGACTCAGAATGAACGGTCTCAGTCGAGCCATTCATCTCGTTTTCATGTACACACCGCCGCTATTGCGATACGAAAGTGAGAGCGAAATTTACTCGGGCTGCACTACGCACAGCACCACGTACCGCCCTAAATACGTACAGAGAATAGATATCGATCGTCGGCTAACGCGGTAATAGATATAATCACATCTATTGTTTACCTAACTAGTCCAATATTGGCGTAACTCTGTCGTTCTAATCACGTCCGACGACCTGACCCACGGAGGACAATCTCGTCTCTCTCGTCACATAGACGTCGAGATTCGATGTTGACACGAGCCGCAAAAACAATATAAGATCAGACAAGGTTTCACAGAAAGTGTCCAAAAGACCTGAGACGTCTCAACAAATTCATACTGTAAATCCACATCACAAAGCTAAATCTAAATATAGCGGGCGCCGATATCAGCGGCTCGCCCTTGAACCAGTCGCACGGAAACATTTTATTATTATTACCGAGCTGTCGGCGAGCACGAGTATGTCGGGTCGACGACCCCACGACCACGTGTCTCCTTATCGACAACTATCTAACACGATTGTGGGTAAACAACATGCCGAGATAAATGACTATTCCACAACACTTGTTTATTTGAGCCATTCATAAATAATCAGAGTAACGTCATAACGATTCCGACGACAATGCCTATTTTTGATTGCGATTGTGTTTTATGAGGTGCTCTTGCTCCGAATAAGCAATAATTTCACTATCAATCTTTGTGATCCATACTGTTCATATTGTTATGAATGTTTATATATATGTTTAATTAGTAAAACCTATTGTACCGAGCCAAACGTCCTTTGCTACCCCTCAACTGTAAAAGTTAAATTTCTCATACGTAGTAAACTTTTTGAAACATACGTAGTTCACTGTCTACCTCCAAGTATGAATATCAACCAAACAATATCAAATCTCCTTTATGTTGCTGAAAGGAATTTTGTATAAATTCTCTTACATTTCAAAATTCTAATATTAGACATCATTTTGGTCTTAGCCACGATACATGCCAATAAACATAATGAGTATCCGAATCCTGAAAAGCACGTTGTAATATATCTACACTTTATCTACACTCATTTTGCTAGAACTGCCAATTACTATATATGCATAATACATGAATATATCAATCAAACGCAACAAAATCTTTACGTCAGACCTACAATTGTTAGAGAAAGAAAATCTCTATCTCCTATAGAATATTTGTGTAAACACACAGCTTACCGTTTACGCGCATGTACAAAATATTTTATATCGACGACCAACACAATACAATAACAATAAAAGTATACGAAATTGCTATAAGTAAATACGTATTGTACCGAACAATCCACTCTCACCGGTACAGTCCCGGAGAGACAGCAATTTGGGAAGTCGACACTCGAGTCGAAAAGCGCTCTCCAACGAGTCGATTAATTGCAAAGAGCCTTGACGGGCGGAAGACCAACCGCATCGTGGGAAGTGGGACAACGTTACGTAACCGGTATTTGTTCACCGGCCTGCCTACACAGGTACATCCTTACAAATGCGTACGACCTTGAATGTGAACTCTAAAGTGTAAACATGCACGTGTTCGATGCATTGTTTTATGGCAGCACGCCGCGAAAAGGCAAGAGCCGCCGCGCTAGGATCTAAACGTCGTAACGCACCAAAGGACCAAGTGCAGTCTGCATTTTATTTAACCTGATACATTTTGATATCGTTCTGATATATTACGTGTTTCGTGTAAAGTTCTCTAGGCCTAATTGTTATCGGTATATTAATTAATGTCAAGATCGGCAAAACGTAGGGTTGTAAATAATTATATATAATGATAATGCATCCAACCGCACGTTACAACTATGACCACTGTAACCCAATTTAATCTATTATTTAAAATTGGTTTACATTGTAAGCATACCAAATGTCAAAATTCTGTGTTATTCTCATTCTTTTTTAGGGTACCCTCAAACCTTTAAAAATGTTTTTAACCATGTGAGTTTTGCTTGCGTATCTCTCGTATCCTCCAGCGTCAAAATATTCGTTCACATGTACTCGTATTCTAGGCAGTTCGTTTATGCGGCTTTTACCGCAATATGTAATTTTCATGTCAAAACTGGTACGTAAAGCCACATAAACGATTCCATTTATTGCCCGACATTTCAAAATTGTTATACAATTTGAAATACCGAGGTTCAAAGGCGGGGTCGCACCGTATTCGGCTCTCTTTCAAATTCGCCGTAGCTAGATACACATGTCAGATGTCGAGTTTCATTCACGTTGATTCCGTCAAACACACGTTCCACCGACGCCGCCTCTACATAATGTATTTGCGGAAAGTGGAAGCGGCGAAATGACGCTAAAGCCCCGCGTTGCGGTTGCTTTTACCCCGTTTTGAAGTCGAGAGACGAACGCACAAATCTCCGCCTGGAAGCGAGTAATATTTGCCTACACATCAAACTTTCACTATCGCCGGCGCTTTCGTTTTTATATCCGCAAACAGCGCCGTGCCAGCTTTGTTATTCCTCGACGATGTGTTTTTTTTTCTTTCCCCCGCCGAATAACCGACATGCTGTGACGGTGAATAGTTCGAACTTTGGCTTTTTATTTTTGAAGTCCCAACTTTCGTCCCTCCGTGTCGTAAAACTCGACAGCACAACAAGCGCATAATAGAAGCAACTTTTTGAAAGTTATGATAACAACATCTATGTAGCTTTTATATTTAGAATTACTTCCCAACAATACATTTATTTTGTAATAATGAAACATGACTAAACTGCATTGATTTATCTTTTATAAATTTGGTTTATTTTTGTAGAATATGGCTTATTGTAAAGAGCAGCTACTGTTACTTTGGAAGCTAGAATTTGAAAGAGACAAAAACAAATAATCCATAATGACAAGATGTTTACAACTTTACACTTTTCAACCTAATTATATGACAGGAAAAAGTACAGTTAGTAAGGTAAATAAATATTTTAATACATAATAGCTTCCTTGGGTAAGGTATTCTTACAAATCTTTCAATCTGTACAAACAACTGTAAATTTCTAGTATCTTATTATATCTCGTTAGATAGTTGACATGTTGTTAAAATGTTCTACAGATAATATTTTGTATTTCAGTACACAGTTCAGTAGAGTATGCCAGATTGAAGGATGAAGTATTAAAAATTGTTGAAAATATTTACGGTCTAATGTTTGATTATTATGTAATAAATAAAGGCTCAGCAACCAGATTATAATAATCAAATTATATTTCATGCACCAATTGATCTGTTTATCAATTTTCAAAGTTGAAAGTTGCACATTGTTGAAAAAAATTTAAAATATAGAAAAATAAAAAGGGTTGATACCTGAAGAGGGGTCAAAAAAGGCAATTTGGTTGCAATTGACCTCCCCCACATCCTGCTAATGGATAGTCGACATTTTTCCAGCCATCCTGTATAATTCTATAAACGTCCTGGTTTTTGGTAGGGTCTTCAATGTATACATTATATGACATATATACACAAACACTTTTTATTTTAAACATTCACTAGATTAAAAAAATATATTTTGAATTAGCCAGCTTTTGAAGAAGAATAATTCTTTATTTTTTTTTACATATTAATATAAAATCATTCATTTGCCTTTACGTAAGGCAGTGATTCCCAAAGTGGTCTATATCGACCCCTAGGGGTCTATGACAACCTGCAAGGGGTCTACGTCAGCGA
>DWPT01001554.1:0-18358 GCA_018251895.1 Agathymus mariae mariae
GTTTCTGTTTGGCCTAATGGTTAGCTGGTAGAGAATGCATTTAGTATTAAGCTCGCCATTTGTACCTTATTATATTATGGTCAAAAAAGTTTAAATAAATAAATAAATAAATAAAATTCGACAACCATTCTACGCTCTCATGCGTACGTAATTATGCAATTTAATACCGATGATACAATATTTAATAACCTTTCAACAAAACTTACATTTTTTGTCATCTATTTCATGGAAATAGATACGTTTCTTGGTATAATAATATCCTAGATAATCCGTGATCCATGATATTAACTAAAATTACAATCGTTACAGTTCATTATTCCTATGAATTGTACGAAATACTCGTCCCTTTGTTAATACTGCGCAATTGAAAAATATAAATAGATATTGTAGAACTGGAACATGTTTTCGTAGAATGGAACAAAATTTAAGATATTATCCACAGTGCTGGAAAAGTCAAGATTCAAATACCCTTTTGGGATCATCAATAAAAAATTGTCAAATGATTTTCTCTTAATGTTTATTACTCTTAGCGCGAAGAAAGTCTTAAGATGTATTTCTAAAATATGAAATATTTCTTTTTTATTCACACAAATTCACACTGCCGCATAAGGATTCCTTGTGTTGCGGTTGGAGTGGATATATACAAATATAACACCACATACACCCATGACCCGAGAACAAATATTTATCTGTCACGTAAATGTCTACCCCGACTGGGAATCGAACCAGGGACCTCTCGCTCGGCAGGCAGAGTCACTACCGATTGGGCTATGAAGTCGTCAATTGAACTCACATTTTGATGCGTCTTTCGCTTTTTGACGGTTAAAGTGTAATCATAAAATTTAAGTAACTGAAAATAACGACTGTAATTATGACGGGAAACGATAATTAGTTATGTTTCAATAATTATAAATCTGAGAAAATGTTAACTTCTTGATTACCAGTTATTTATAGTATGTTGTACAACTTTAGAGGTCACGGTGACCTTATTAAAGAAAGTCTAGTTGGCTTGAAACTGTGTGAATACTTGACGCGTTCATTCGTGATGTAACTTCGCAAGATGTCAAATGGTTCGAGTTCATTAAACCACGAGCGGTTACGAAACAATCTTCAGCCATAGACTGCATAAAGTGCAACATCTGTGCCCGCGTTTGAGCTTTTGCCAACAGCTGCATTCATTTCACTGTCACTTTTTATACGAATCCTCGAATATGTAACATCAACAGATGCCAACCAAACCAAGTTTTCGGCAAACACGGTTCAGGATTCGTTACACCGATTGAGGACGTGTACGAAAATTGTTCTAGTGATTATTTTTTTGAATATTTCAACGGTTTTTGACTTACAATGGACCGGTCTTGATTTCTTTAGCGCTTGCCAATAATAAATGAGAAAAGATTTCGTGCTGTCAGTTTCAAAAGCTACGAGGAATTTAGCAACGTCTAATATAATCTTGTTGACTACATGTTCCTATGTGACATTGGTGTATTTATTACGGTTCGATAACATGCTATATAAATTTTTAATCACTAGTGCCTGTTCTATTGCGATAGTGACATTTGACGATCAATTTTGATGGAACAAAGTTAGTTTGTGATACTAGAAGATTTTCAGCATCTCATAAATTCTATATTCTCTTACTGTAATTCGAGATCAGTTTAAATTAAAAGATAACAACACTCAATTTACGCTGATGTATGATGAACTAACATCTGCAAGAAACAGACGCTATTATAACATAAAAATTCGGTTGTTTTCTCAGAAAAGCCGAATTTTCTGGAACTTAGGGCTGGTGCGTAATAATGGGGAAAAATTAGGAAAATAATTTAAGAATGAGAACAGTTATGGCTGTTCATACATTAACAAAATACATTCACACTATTATTAACTTGCCCGTAGAAAGGCGTAATATGGGTTTAAAAGAAAAAATGTTATACATTTACCATTGTTGAATAAGTTATGGTAAATTTGGACTTCTCAGCGAGCCTGATCAAACAATAATCAAGCAGTCATTGTTGTTACAGCGATAAATGAAGAAATGTCGTTGGTAAATAGGACAGTCGACGAAGGAGCGAAAGAGTATATTCTAAAAGTAGAATTTATGCCTCTTGTAATCTTGAACTTGTCAATAATTTATTTGCAATTTTTTTACTGATCAGCATATACCTGAAAATATCGGTCCAGTGCTGCAAATATCGGGATTTAAATTTTCTAAGGGCATTGCGTTCCCTACTTGTGAAAACATTTTCAAGGTACCATTTTTATGACCAATCTGTGTTACTATTACTGAAGATGGAAGAGCATCACAATAAAAATATAGAACATAATGATAGCGGTATGAACTACTAAATTATTATTTTTAGCTAGTAAACTAGTAAATTGTTATTTTTAGCACAAAATATTTTTCAATATTTTAGTGAGAATGAGAGTAGTTTTTCATCATATGACCAAACTGCTCGAACATTGAGCCTGGATCTCTAAGATACTAGCCGTACTGCTCGTAGATCTACATGATATATACTTTAGTTATTGGACCACTGCGGAAGATATTCAAGATTATGATGATCCCAAAAAGTAGTAGTTGTAATTTTAGTTAAGCCTCGTGTAAGGGAACCACTTTAGTCAAACCTTGCAAACGTTGTAATAAAATCTCTCTATAACGAGCTATCCAATGAAGTTATATGGTAAATAAAAAAGGAAACAATACAATTTTTCTACTTAAATTGTGGCTTACTTAAAACCTAAACTATAATTTAAGCCAGACCACTGTATTCTTCCGAAGCTCATAAATCAACGCGTCAAAAAGATTGGCTGACATTAACCGGTATCGGTCCACTAACCGGTAAATTTGATGAGTTTCGAATTTAAATAACAATAATTTCAGCTGGCCGAAATATTGGCATTGTATTGAGATAATGTCTTTTTACGTGGGCAGCGAATGATAATCATTATTGTGAATATACCTATACGGATTAAAATTAATACATTTTGTACAGAATAAATTAGGTTGCGAATTGACATATTTTGTGTTCTCTTCAGTTCTCTTAACATTGCCAGAAAAGCATAGTATATATGTGTTTTATGCGGATATTTCAATCCAAATACGTCATTTACATTATCTTAAGCCGTGATTAACAGTGAAAAGGCACATGAATGATTTTTTGTGTGTTGTACACTTCCTGTTAGTATTTTATATAAGTAAATAGAATAATAAGTCCAAAGGCTGTAATCCAATTTGGCATCAGTGTACCTCACTCTATTACGCGCTATTCAATAAAGTAGTGCTATATGGTACACGTAGTAGTCTCCATAACCAAGTATTACATTACAAAGGCGAAGTTTAGGAGCAGCGTCCTGGAAGTACTCGTAACAACATAGATCAACTTGCTGAAACTTTCATGTGCACAGAGTTTGGAATATATTATTGTGATTGTGTTACCATTTTAGTACTATGAAGTGCTACTGAATAATTTGACAGTGCACTGTTTACAGGATAATTAAAAATTACGAGTATAAACAACAGGGAACCAAGTAACACGTTGGTTGGACATTCTGTAGGATTGAAAATTACTAAGATTTTCAAAAGGTATATAAATAGTGATATTGACATACAGATTTAAAAGAAAAAAAATCTTTTAGCACATAAAAGTATAAATAGTTTGAAACTAATACAGATGACATCTTTATTAAAACGTTGGCACAAAGTGAAAACTTTATGCAAAGTAGGTTGGGGAGAAACCCTCTTCTCACGAAGCATCATCTGAAAAAATTATTATACTTTTTCATGCAGTGTGGCTGGTTACAAATCCAATTAGCGTGAGTAAAAGTTTACCATTTTTGGCTGGTATCCAGGCGTTTCAATCAGTGATTGCCATTCCAAAGAACTTTACATTCGTCAGTTTCATGTCACCAATTCATGAGACTCTTTAAGTTTATTTAAAATCGTGTGACTTCTTTCTGACAAAACAAGTTTTTCGTAAAAAAAAGCCACTGCTACATGACAGGCATCGGAGTCAAAATTATGAAAGTCTAAATTCAAATTTATCACCTTTCGTTTAACTTTATGATAAATTTGCTGCCATTATATTAAATCTTATTCAATATAATTCTTAGTAATATACTATTACTATCTACAATCGCTTATTAATAGTAAATAATCATAACGTTTTTATAATCGTTTATGTTAGTTAAACAAACAACAAATTTTGTAGGTTGTGCGTGATACGAGATGTGCGTGTGATATGTTCTTAGTGATAAGACAATTTGCTGTAACTAAATTCTAATGAGTTTCGTGTGCGGGTTCGATATTGAAGAATGTTAGGTATGTTTTTTTATTTTAATATAACCTAAACAGCTGACGGACAATAATTTTTATTAGATAACGCATCAGTGATACCTTTAATCTTGCTGATGTCCGACGACGGTGATCACTTACTATCAGGTAGCTCGTCTGTTCGTTTGTCGGCTAATACCATAAAAAACACTATTGCATTTTGCGTTATGGTTATCGCTAATCTCCACAAAATTGGGATTAGTGTAAGTCGTCAATAGTAATAGTCGTATTTCAAGTCGTTGTTCTACACGCATTGTCATAACATTGGATCGTATAGATCCGAACAACGACAACGAAGCAACTTGTGTAAACTTTGCTGAGTTTATCGAAATCCGATACTTAATAAGAGCCGCGCTCCGTATAGTAATCAAAGTATTTGGTGTCTGAGATAAATATTTTATGATTAGCACTTCAGTTTCCTTATGTCTCATTTACCGTTAATATACACCGTACTTTGCAAGCACAAAAAATGATATTTTTAAAATATAGTTAACTAGTAGGTCATTACTAAAAAAAAAAAAGAAAAATTTATATATTTATCTCAAAAATTTGCAAGAAGAAATAATCAAATATTTTACATGACATTTTTTATTGTCAAATTCATTTTGTATAGAAGTTTTGTTTACCACTTCGTGAATTATAATTGTACCTTCCCTTTTCAAATTTTAGCGAAGCGGTGGTGAAACCCTTTTTAACCCTTCATTCCTCTTCCTTTCCCTAGAGGGTGACGCCTTCCACCTCTGTCGTGTTTACTCATGTGGAATCATATACGAACCGCTTAGCTGCCTCCAAAAGGAATATGTCAACATTTATCTCTGGCAAGAGAGCTTTCAATTTAATTTCAATATTTGCATTTTTCAATATTTCAATTCAATATAAAACGAAGTTAACATGTTCCTAAGAGGTTATATATTCCCCACACTAATATGTTCATAGTTTTTTTTCTTATTATGATCATATTAGTGTTGACTTCCTACAACTGATACTAATG
Source organism: Agathymus mariae mariae (assembly GCA_018251895.1). NCBI lineage: Eukaryota > Metazoa > Arthropoda > Insecta > Lepidoptera > Hesperiidae > Agathymus > Agathymus mariae. Next base: position 5,325 of record DWPT01001554.1, read on the forward strand.
AAGTTTTCTTTTACAGAAGAGTTATATTTAATATTTATCAAAATATATTTTTGATGTTAAATTACCAATTTCATTCCGTCGAAGTACAAAGTATATATAGTGACTTGAAACGTATAGTTTATGTAGAAAGTGATTAGAAATAAACAATATGTGGTGAATTGGAAAGTGGTAAAATGAATTCTAAAGTAACTGTCAGTGATAGAGGACTGTTTCATGTAGGAAGTGTTAAAAGGAAAACGATATGGGATGACTTATAGTGAGGAATGTAATGTTTCACCCAGTATCCGAACCGAAGATGATGCGCGAAATTCACGACAATGTTGGGGGTGTCGCAGGCGGCGCGATGGAGGAAAGCGAGGGCGGCGGGAGTGGGGGTGTCGAGGTCGATATGGACGACTGTGGATCCCTTTCGCTGCCCCCAGACCTGCCTCCCTATTCAGGAGATTACATCATCAGTGATTATATGGAACGTCTCGGCACACGGCTTAATATTCTTGAAACTGAACTTAAGTACGCATGGCGAGCACTGGACCTGCTCAGCCAAGAGTACGTGAGAATGTGGGAAAGACTAGAAAGATTAGAAGCCTTACTAGCAGATCAACAAGGTGTAATATCAACTTTGCTCGATTTTTACACCTGTCGAACGGCTACATCTAGAGATCCTATAACAAGACTTGAGGTAATAAGAGAAATACTGGGAAATGGTACTATTGAAGATGGTATAGAAGAAGGATTGGATATAGGAAGAACAGCGGTATTATTAGATGAACAGGAAGAAATTATGGAATCCAACGAAGCTTTCTATAGAAGTTTAAATCAAGCCTATCGAGATGATCTTGTTTGCGAAGAGACTTCTAGGCCACCTTCTCAATTAGATATGATTTGGGAAGCACCAGAAGAACAGGAAATAGAAATTATGCCTACAACTTCCAGACAAATTTATAGTTCTACAGATTATAAAGACTATCGTGGTTTACAAGGCGGACCTGGTATAAGCGAAAGAGATTTCGTACATTTATCTACTTTAAGTACAATAGATCAAATCACAGTAGATAAATTACATGAATTAGATAGGCTGACAACTCAATTGCATAAAGATTCGAGAGAGTTAAAAGACTTGAAAACTATACTTCTTAGTCCAGAAACTAAAAAGTCATCAAAACATGATAGAGACATAGAATCAAAAACTCTGGTAGAAGATGGTAATATTATAAACGAACAACTGAAAAGCATGTATTCCGGTGGTGAAAATTGGGCAATTAATGATATGATGAAAAGTTTTGATGATTTTATTTTGACAATGCCGAAAGAAAATATACGGGAAAATTCTCCATCGAGGTTATCACTTACAGAAAATATAGCGTCTGAAAGAACAATAGATTATTTACCACCCATTTTGTCACCTCGAAGAAAATTTGTACCCGAAAGAACAACTACAGAACCTTATACAACTGTTACAGGTCGATTAGCTTACAGTTCAGCGGTAGCCAATGCCGAAATAAATGCTGCAAAGTCATCGAAATCTCCTAGTGCACTTTCAAGGGAACGTTTTGAATACAGCTCTTCTTATCAAATAACAGATATGTCGAGAAAAGTTTTCTATTCCTCCAAAGGTTTAAACGAAATGTATAAAGGTACAACTGATCAACATTCTCCTTTATCTATTCATGAAATATATGATGAATCTAGTAATAATAGGTTAGACTATGAAGAAAGTAACAGACTACGAAAATCACCAAGTCCGCCTCCTCCCGCACCTCCTAATGGTGATGAAATGTTTTCTTCAATTGAAAATAATAATGACATATCTATAAATCAATCAGCATTGTCTACGGGTAATGGAATTCAGGCAGATAATATGCGTCTTAGTCCAAGGTCACCAAAATCACCTAAAACATCCCCTAAGCATGTTAAAAGAGATGTTGCCAATATTGTTGCGGCCAAATCAGATTCTGGACTTTCCTCTATGAGTGGTTGGTCAAGCTTGGAAAAAAGTCCCGGTTCACCTAAAACAGGCAGAATAACTCATAGCAGTCTTGATAGCCATAAAATGAGGATATGTTCACCGCAATCGACTCAAAAAGTATCTTATGAAATTGATGAAAAGCCTTACTTAGAAACCTTAGTAGATTCTTATGCATATGAAGATAAAGGCCATAAAAGAGAGTATACTTCTAGACAAGGTGATAAGATTAGTGGAATAGTAGATATAACAAAATTTCAAGATAAAATTGATAACAGTTTAATAAAGGACGACATTCCTTATACAAATTTAAACCAGGATACCGTGAGTAATATCGGAGAATACTATTATAGTAACGATGCCCCATCAATTTATTCTGTAGCAGGAAATAGACAACCAATCTTTACAACTGTATATAGTACTCCAAGAGGAGTGTTATCTGAAGATGGAAGTTTTTCCGAGTTATTAGATAGAAATGAAATTTCACAGCCATTAACGAAACAATCAGTTGACTCTTATCCACCAGAGCCTAGTTATCATGCACAAACTGTTGTTATCCAAACAGCTAATGTTGCTAGAAAATCTCTTACTAGAGCAAATACTATGGGAGCAAATGATCCTCATTTTTACCAAAATGGCTATAAAGTTACTAGTCATCGTTCAGCATACCCAGCAGGAAATTTGACTGACGCGTTATCATACTATCCAACATCAAGTCGATATGACTTACCTAAACGAACATCAATAGAAGATCAACTTTCATGGCAAGGCGGAAATAGATCCCCTACTAGTTCAATGGAAACGTCAAGTTTAAAATCGCATTCTCTAAATATTACCGAACGAAAACAATTTCAAACTCAGTTACAGCAAGAATATTTTAAACAACAACAATATGATCAACGAAACGGTAATGTCATGTATGAAGAAGGGTATAATAAACAAGTAACAGATCACAATAAAATTAGAAAGGAACAATATATTGATTCGAGTGGAGTACTTGTCACTGAATCAGGATATGTTTCAATATCATCAAATTTTAAAGGAAAGTCCCAAGATAAACAAGCAAAAAAGCCTAAACGGACATCTTCGCTGAAATCTGCAATGTCATCTATGAGTCATTGGTTACCTGATTTACATTTGCCAAAAAAACATAGGTCACATTCACTTCCATCTGGTGTTGATTCTGTGGAAGAAGAGCAACAACAACAGCCCCAGGAAAAATCATTGAAAGAAAGAATATTGTCTGCCCAAAGACGAAAAAAGAAATATCATTTGGTTGCATCAATGTCTGGCTTACTGCAAAAAGCGAGAAGAAAACATCAAGCCAGCCATCAATCATTGTCTGATCCAGAAACATCTGAAACAGAATGGTCTGGTGGTCGCTCTAGTGCACAATCCGAAGATAGCGACAGTGTATTTTCTGATTCAATTCATGAAGGTAATATGTTTGCAAAAGTTCCTGCTAAACCAAAACAAAGAAAAAATAACAACCAAGAAATTGTTGAACAGCAACAAATGATTCAAGAGTTACAACAAGAAGCAGTAGATTTTCACAATGAAGAAGAAGATGATGAATGTATTTTGGAAGAAAATGAAAGGTATACATCGAACGGCGCTATTCCTAGAGACAAAAGTGATGACATCGATTTTCATTTTGCTCGTGTAAGTCAGATGAAGAAGGACAATATTAATGAACTAGAGAAATTAGATATAGATACGGATATATCAAATATTGACCCTTTTGAAGATGATGATAAAGATGACAATCAATCACCTGCGTCTCTTTTTGCTACGATAGGTGATGTTAAAAAAGCCGCTGCAGTTTCAGATGATGGTTCAAGTGAAAACAATAAGTCATATAGCGGGAGCTCTCAAGAGTTTGCCGTATCTCGAGCCCTAGGAAAATATCGACTTCGCAAATCTTCATCGATATCTGATGAGCAACCAGATGAGCAAATAGGTGATGCATCACCTCCTAAATTAGAAATTAATATGCAAGAAGAAGTGAATGAAAATATGACAAATGTAAAAGAAAGAAGGCTTCGAAAAGCAAGTGCGCCCGAGATAGTTAGTAGTATGGCACCTGAGGAATCTAGTATTTATCAAGAACGAAGTCCATCTATTCAGAGTAATAGAGGTATTACGAATAAATTTCAACCTCGTCATCAACAAAGTTTAGAAATACCCAATAAACATGAAGATGATGACAGTAGAAGTACACATTCTTGGAGAAGTGGGTCAAGAGTATCTTCTAGACGTCAAAGCACTGAAGACAGCATTGACTCCGAAGATGAGTGGTATTGCTATGAGTTGAGGAAATTGGAAGAAATGGAACATCAATCTCAACTAGAAGCCGAAAGAGAACTAACGTTGGCAGAAGAACCAGAAATGGAGGAACTGTTAACGAATGAGGCTGACGAAGACTTAAAAGAGAAGATGTCGTTTGTGCTTAGAGAATTGAAGCTTAAAACGGCAACGGTTAAAACAAAATACGATGAAACTCCACCAAAGGAAACATGGAAAGATGTAACAACATTTCCTACTATTTCTGATAAAGGTGACGAAGAATTTCCTGAAAAAGAGTCGGATGATGAGAAATCTTACGTTACTTCTGGTTCTGGTGTTACTTCAGGCCCTGATAGTCCTGTACAAAGCGGTGACGAATTTGAAGATGACGATGAAATTCCACATATTAGTCAAGAACCCCCTCCAGCTGCTGAACCACCACCAGCAACCGATGCTCCTGTTGGAAGTAAATGGAAACTTTTAAAGGCTTTGAAAGATAGAAAAGCTGAAGAGAAGACAGCGGAGGCACCAGCGGCTGCTACGGCGACAACTTCAGAGAAAGACAAAGTGAGCGCAGGTGTAAGTTATCTTATGCAAAAATTCCATGAAATAAGAGTAAAGAGTTAAATAATTATAAATTTCATTTTAGTAAGACAATATACCATTACAAAAATCTTCATGATTTTAAGCATAACTAATATTACTCAACGCCTTTGCAAAGTTATTTAATCCGCTTGTCATTGTATTTAATAAATCAATCCAACTCCACTTAGAGTATTTATACAATACGTGTAATTAGATTAGTGTAATCGATAAGTGTTTACTTGATGTATTTATAAATAACAAAAACATTTAAGTTGGTATATAAATGAAAATTCAGTAACACATTACGTTCATAACATTAATGACAAGTAACAAACATTACCGTGTCGTGTGACAGAAAAAACAAAGGTTGTGATATTGTCTTTATTCAACCGATGCATTTGTTCACCTTACTCATACATCTTGACTGTGGAAGACGTGCAGAGTGCATTATGTCTGCTTCTTAAAAATTTAATTTCTAAACTGTGCTCACACTCCATCGATCACAGATAGACTGCATAATAGATAAAGCTAAAATTGAGAGCGTATATCTAACTCAATCCACAAGACTTTGCGAGCAATATTCACCAAAAGTACTTTTATGAACTTACGTTTCATATTTTTATTGTTTATGATTGCTCGCTCTATACAAATTGTTAACTGTTATTGATATTATTTTATTTTTAATATTTATAACATACATATATTTAACCATAGATATACAATATTATACACACAAAGTGCTCAGTTCATGTTGCATTATAAGAATGACAAAAAAAATCTAATATAATGTCCGTGAATCAGATTATAAAATTCTAGGGAAGTGTTTGTAATAATTTTTGGTATACCGTTTAATTTTCGAGATCCGACCACAAATTGTACCATCATTTAATTGGTTGTTTTAGGAGAACTTTTGAGAAGATACTGATTTTAGGTTGATGCTATAAAAATGAGCGTAAGTCATATTATTCGTTTTACGCTTATCGTGATATGTATGATGAGTCAAATTTAATTCACATAATGAAATACTACCATATGACCAACCTGGAGAAATGATTATAATAATAGGAAGATATGTACTGACGCTGTTTCTATTTCAGTATGGCAATAATTAGATTTAATTAACGCAATACACCAAAGACTTTCTTAATATGATATTAAATAAATTATATTGTTTTATATACGACTTTAGAGACAATAGGATGGTTACGATGTTGAATTAATTATGTTCATGTCGCTATAATTTGTGTGTTTGAAAATGTTTCTCAATAAGAGCATTTAATATGTAGCTTTGTTCAGTATTAGTGTTTTACTAAGATCATAAGTAAATTTACGAATACAGTGCTAAGCGTTATTTCAATACATAGATCATTTCATGTGCTGGGTAACGGCTGGGGGAACACGATATGTACAAAATCACTTGCCGTCATATCATTTCATATCATGCCATGATACATACATATACATTATTGTATCGCGAAATTGTTCCTTTACACTTGGTCGTAGTGAAATATTCATATAAAATTATATTTAAAGAGAAATTTTAAAACATTACGACGCATATTAAGTCGATCGATAATACCTTGCTAAGTATAAAATAAACTATAAGTATAAATGGCTTTTGATGTCTATAAAATACCTTTTTATATTTATACCAAACTAAACGTATCATATTAATATTTATTGTCCATTTCAAATAATCAAAAATATAACATTACATTATGATCCCATAACAATACGTCGAATCAAAATTCACTACACAATCGAAATTTGCCATAACTAGTGATCGTGGTCGTTCTTGTTTAACGTATTAAATTATATTAAAATTATATTATCTAGAAACACTTGAATTAGGTAATTGGGTAGTTATTTACACACACATGAAAATTAGCTGGCACTTTATGTAACATGTTATACGTAGATAGTAGAATACGTATAGAAAATTTGTATGTTGTGACTAAATGCGGATGATTAAAAATTATATGCTAATGTTTAAGCTTTTGAATACAATATGATAACTATTATTGGAACACTTAAATTGTGTATAAGCCAAAACACTTGTTTCACTGTTGAGTAACAAATTGTGGAACAAAATATTTGGGTATTTTGAACCTATTTTTTAGATGATAGTACAGCGTAGTTCGCTTTCGGTAAAATATTCATCTTATTTGGTAATATCAGCTGTAAAACAAATTCCATTTTTTTTGTTTATAACATATTAAAACTGAAAACTTATAAAAGGTTCCTCAGAACTGAACAATTATCAGTATATCTATCGTATACATTTGTAAAAGGTTTTATTATAGTTTTTAGTGTATTTGGTTCAGTTCACAAATGTCTAGGCTAATGACGCTTGTATTATTATAAATGAGACTTGAAGGTGTATTTGTATTTGAGGATGTTACAGATAACTTAACCAATTGCATTCATTTACAATCAAGTGAAAACACACATTTTGCTATAAAAATAGTATAATCAGTGATGAAATAATTAAGAAGCAAAAAAGAAAAATGAATGAATTGTAAATAAACTGATCCATTATCACCTTGTAAAGGAAAAATATTTCTTGATCTATTATTATAATAATAATTATAGTGATAGTTTGTCTTCAGTGAAACAAGTGATTTTATTGAATAGGCGCCTACATGAATTCTAACATCCCTAATACAAGCCGAATGCTAGGAAATCGCGAGAAAAACAATTTGCCGATTACTAAATGCTTTAAATATCTCTGAACTTATTATATAAACAATATTAATACTCATTACTTACATTTAAAGGAAACTATATTGTTTACACAATATTAATTCTCCATTTGTATCATTTACTTAGATAATAATTGATTTTACCCGATGTTACATTTCGATAAATTATTTCATTTTTGTACAAAACAATTGAAATAAATAATCTCGCTGTTTAAATAAAATAAAACCATAAATACATGTTTACTTTTACTACCAATATAATCGAAATATCGTTTTATAAATGATAATGTATTGTATCAAAAAATTTCTCTCCAAATATTTCGCCTGTCAACATAAATTATACGATTTAAATTTCTCGAAATGTTAACATAGTACTTTCTTATTGTTGTACTTCTTGTTACCTTATTTAAATAGTTATATTGTTTATTAAATAAATGTTTGTAGGTTTTTTTGTTATTTTTTTGTTTTCTAATTGTTTTGTTTTTATTTTAGAACGGTTCCGGTGGCTTCAATGAGCAAGGCGGCCGAGGGAATGGGTATGTGAAACTAAATTTGGCCGTAAACCACTAACTATTACACTACCGTTGCAAAAAGCTGACTTTAATCTATTGCGAATTGGTGAAAGATAAGTGGACAACTTTAGCTGTGAAAATTCTTAGATCATCCACAAATCTGAGACTAAACGTGAGAATTACTTTTTAACGATAATAACCGACGCTGACGGATTAACGTGTCCTATAAAGTAAGGAAGCCGTGAAACGTTTTTCAGTATCGTTTATGTATCGTTCATGTAATAGCAAACCGCGTTTGTGCGCTGCTGGTTTGATCTATTATCATTGGTAGAAGCGGTATTTGTATTAATTTGTAATCATTACTATTTATAGGCACCCTGGAGATAATCCGTTTTATAGTAACATCGACAGCATGCCCGACATCCGACCGAGACGAAAATCCATTCCCCTCGTTTCTGAGCTTGTAAGTAAAGAACAGATGTATTTAAAAAAGTTGATTACTCGTACAGAATTCGAGTTAGCTATTTTCTTATCAGGCCGGTTTCAATTGACTATCTTGAGTTGTAAATTTTTGTGGGGACTTAATAAGGGTGAGGTGTGCTCAAAAGAAAAGGTAGATATTTGAAACTGGTCGTTGGTGTTAACAGCTCGACGTACGCTTCCTGGTGCTTAGTAACATTAGGCGCGTAATAAATGTTTTCTTCTTGACGGAATATTTCAAAATTATGACTTTATTTCTTGGTCGATTTGTGGGAGATTGGCGAGGTATAATCAAAAATGTGCAGATCATATCTACAAGTTAAAAAATAATTGGAATTATTTTAATTTATTCCTTTCTTCAAAATTAAGTTGATTAATAAACTTAATTTTATTAAATGGTTATTTTACATTTTCAAATCTCCCTCGTTTTGATCAAACTTGATGGATATTGTAATTACTTTAAAATGATCTCTTTTAATCCCAATCTCCACGTTTCTATTCTAACCAATATATCGGACATCCTACGTCCTATTTTAGAAAACATTCGACGACATTGTTTTGTTATAATAAAGCAATGAAAATCGTAAACTTTATTTGCTTATTTTGTAAGGACCCTACACGATTTTAAGTTGAAAGATAAAATTGTAGAGTAAGTACATTCGTTGTATAATATTATTAATCATTTATTAATGTTAATAAAGGGTGGTCAAATGTTTTCTAAAATCAACTGTAGGATAGAAAGGTGGAGCTGGTTTAACCCTTCTTTTTCTTTGGTGTATTCATGTTACCTTATGTCCTTTCTATCTATGTAGGTTTTTTACCTACCCAAATGTTCCATTTTCCGCAAACCTGGAAACTTAACACTTAGGGCTCACCTGAAAATGAATAATAGACGTAGAAAACCATTGTGAAGTTTTACTGAGTTATTCCTGATGAAAATTAATTATATCATTGCATTTCCCCTAAACCATGGACTGGCAGGTTCTCAAGGTATTTTTCTCCCAATAACACTATCTTTCTATGCATGGTACATATTATCAGCGATTAGAATAAAGCTTTTGATATGCAACATTCTTTTCTGTTTACCTTCTCACCGCCGGCATTTGCATGCAAGTTATTACAAATTATTCTAATTTAAGTATATATATACATTATCATTATTCGAGCCTCAATATTGTTATTAGGACACTGTGTTACTTATCCTTTATTGTTTTTTTATTTTAATTTTTTTATTTTACGTTTGAGTTTCAATGGAAGGTTTCAATTAACTGCTTTGCACGTGCTTGGTTAATAACTTTTATGTAAGAGTTAAAAACATGAATTTATTGAAACATGTTTAAGTACAGTTCAGAATGTTTTTAATTTTAAATTAAAATGATTGTTTCACACAAAGACATTTTGATTTATTGACATTTCATGCACATTATATTAATAACTGTTTATTGATAATTTGTTATTAGGTATATTGACAAAGCTAATTATTTTTAATGAGTAGATAAGTTTTGAAATGCAAAAAGCTTGACAATCTTCCAATAAAGGCATGTGTAGATGAAAAATTACTCTTTCAAATGAAATACTTTGATTTAGGTTGAACACACATTCTTCACTTCGTTGCATCGTAAATAATTATAATTATTCAATATTCTCAATTCACAACGTTCAATGTATTATTATATTGTAAAATATATTTATGAATGTTTGTAACTTTTAGACTATGGCAGCTACAAAAAGGAATGCAGGTTTGACATCGGCAGTCCATCGTGCTACGTTGAATGACGAAGAGTTGGTAAGTGTAAAGATATTTTTATAAAAAAGATGTATTGTAATATTTATGTACATTCATGATATTATTCGACACAGATTGCAAAGGATAATAAAAGTATGTTATATTTGAGATGAAACAAAGTAATTTATCTTATTTCCTCAGTCAACTTTGAAGTCGTACTGAATGTAGTCTCTAGGAAATATCTTATAATAATTTTAATTTGGATGTCAGTAATGGATTGCAAGATTGTCGAAAAAAAAAATTATTACTTTCAATTAGGTACTACTCGTGCAAGCTGTGGTGAAAACATTTTATCACATATCACTTTCTCTCATTATTGTTTATCTAATGTGCAAAGTTCAAAAATAAGATGTGTTTCAGAAAATGCATGTTTATAAGAAGACCTTACAAGCTCTCATATACCCCATATCGTCGACAACACCTCACAACTTTGTGCTGTGGACGGCAACTTCACCGACATACTGTTACGAGTGTGAAGGACTCCTCTGGGGTATCGCCAGGCAAGGGGTTAGGTGCACAGAATGTGGTGTGAAATGCCACGAGAAGTGCAAGGATTTGCTCAACGCTGATTGTCTACAGAGTAAGTGGAGCTTGTTGATGGCTTGTGTCAAAAAATGTAGGTTGGTTTTATTGATGCGTTCTAATCGATTTAAAACATCGAACCTTACTTATTCTTAGTTCTAACATCGTAAATTTTGTGAATGGGAGTTAATAAAACCAACCCTCAGACTGAGTATCTAAGAACAAAGGAGATTGCCTTTCACAGGTGTAATTAAAATATCATGACTTACTATGTGGAATACAAATATCTCGTAATATTTAAACTATAGCGATGGACAGGTCTATATAGATAAATATATTTTAAATGAATTGTATTAAGAATTATATACATTACATTTTTATTTTTATTTTCATGGTATTTTATCTAAATTGACTTTTAACTAAACCTTAAAACTTATATTTTTTAAAGTAATATACGCAATCTCCTTTATGAATCTTGAGTTCATAAAAAGTGTAAATGATAAATATATAAAATATCTTATACCTTTTGCATCTGTATGTGTGTGTCTTTTCTATCCCACTAATTGTGCCTTTGATAACAAATAACTTAATCGAAATTCTTTTGTTTTTTGTTAAAAGATCGTTACTTCATGAAGTTCTAAAGACAGCTTCGAATTGGGTCGTAATGCTCGCTGCGATCTACGAAGCGCCATTCACCCTTATTAAAGTCGAGTAGAGTCAAGCATCTCTTAGAACAGGTCACTCGCTGTACACAAGATCTTTGTTGCACGACGCAACCGGAAGAAATCATATTCAATTCAATGCCCGTGAAAATTAACACTACTATCTATTGTTTATTAAATGTAGGCAACATTATAAATACAGTTGTTTGTTTTTGTTATGAATGGTAAAAATTTATTGATAGGACCGGGGTGACCATCGTCACTATTCCAGTATAACTTTAGAATTAATGCACATTTCGCACGATAAAAACTTTGATACTTGCAAATTATGAGTTTCGTATTATTCCTAAAAATATTTCCAATAGGTCTGATATAGAGGAAACTATTTAATTTGTGGTTCAGTTATAAATGGCCATTAACTGCGGTTGGTGCTTAATATTACATGGACTTGGTATTGGTTTTGTTAATATCATAGCAATAAAACCCTTTTTTATATCATTCACTATTTGCTTTAGGAAGGTCTACATATTTAATAAAGCTGGTTCTTTTTCTGCCTACTTTGCTTGACGCTGTTTAGACGTGAATCTTAGCGTATGTGCATTCTAAAGGTTTGTTCAAATGTCCTCTACATTAATGTATATGTAAATTTTTAGACGAGCAAAAAGTAAATACGAAAAATTATTAAATTATAGAAAAAAAAAGACAATGAAGTACCGATCTTGTACCTTCTAATTTTAAATGTCAAACCCTGGCTTATTCTGTCCAAGTTAGATTCAGCTTTCTGTGTGACAGCTATGGAAAGGTAATATTAAATATAGTAGTCAAATCTTAGCCCGATTTGAATGCATGCGTAAAATAATGCATGACGGTCGTTAGATACGTTCGAAAATTCTAATCTATACTTTGTCGGTGCTGGGAGTCAATGCTATGTCGACTTTGTTATTGCATTTCAACTGTTAATCAAATTATATTACGTTTCCAAAATTATTTAATTGTATATTTATTCAAACTATTGATCCTTGTCAGTGAGTATCAAAGTCTAATGCAAATAGCATTTCGTATAAGTCAAACTGTTCTGACAATCACCTCTTAACGAGTATTAAAATCTGTAAATTATATCTCAAACATTAAATTAAGTTTATGTTTTAGGAATATAAAATTTATATACATTTATAATACTAGAAACCCCGGTAGTTGTACTTAATGACCGCTGTTCTAGATATTATAAATTGTAATTAATATGATTTGTGCAAAGGTGTCAAAGCTAATTCAAAGTGAATTACCAAATATTTAAATGTTCTTAATTAAAACAATGACAACTGCATGTATGGTATCAGTAAATATGGACTATTTGAATGATGTGGCAACTTCACCCCATTGGTTACGCTAGCAACCAGTAAGCTATCGGTGACAAGCAGTCACTTAAGCCGCATATACAGGGCGATCAAAAAGTAATGGCAATCAATGTATAATACAACATTTACTCTTTCAAATTAAATTTACTTTTCTACATAATCTCCTAATAAGTTTATACAT
>DWPT01001555.1:0-18356 GCA_018251895.1 Agathymus mariae mariae
TTCTGTAATACAAATATTGAATCAATGTCCGCTGATTTACCCCACATTAGGATACCGTAAGACATAAGGCTATGAAAGTAGGCAAAATAAACAAGTCTAACTGTCTCTACGTTAGTAATCAGTCTTATCTTCCTAATAGCGTAAAACATTAATTACATAAAGATACACTTAGGATTTATAAAAGTATGTGATGTACAATATAGTTACACAAACAACATCTTACCTTCCAAGTATGTCATTAAACCGGGGATCCAATTCTATATGGTATTTATCCAAATATTCAAACAGTTCCTCAGTGCCCAGCACTTTGGCTATACGTACAAGCTGATCATAATTATCATGACCATGGAAGAATGGCTCTTTGCGGAAAATCATGGATGCCAACATGCATCCTAATGACCACATGTCCAAAGAGTAGTCATACATTTGATAGTCCACCAAGAGCTCAGGACCCTATAATATCACAGATTTTGTTGAATCTTTACATCGTTATGATTAATTATATTTTAGTAATAAACACTAAATCATGAAGTAGCATTTTACAGACCTTAAAGTACCTAGATGCAACACGAACATTATACTCTTGACCTGGATGATAGAATTCCGCTAATCCCCAGTCAATAAGGCGCAATTTTCTGTTATCATGATCAATCATTACATTGTGAGGCTTAACATCTCTATGCATGATGCCCATACTGTGGCAATAATCTAATGCCTTCAGAAGTTCATACAAATAATATCTGAAATAAAAGCAAAAGCATTTTTATCTTGAAGTTCAAAAATATTGCCATTTTTCAAATGTATCTAATAGTTTATATTGAAGTTTAATAATATAATGTTTGAAAATTATGTAATAAAATGTACCTTATATCATAATCTGACAAAGTTTGATAAAGTTGTTTAAAATCGGTATTGTTAACATGTTCGAAAATAAGAGCTGGAGTGCGAGACACAGGGTCTTTGACTACAGCTTGTAAGGTGATAATATTTGTGCCTCCTCTTAAATTTTCTAATATTTTTATTTCTCTTTTTATCTTCTTCTTTTTAACAGGCTGAAAAAATAATATAGCATACAACATATGTACAAAGAAATATAACGGTAATATTTTTTGTCTATCAACTAATGAATATATCTGTCCATGTCTCTACAACAGAGGATAAATGCGTTGATGAGCTCTAAGATAACTCCTGCGTTACATATGACATTTGACAGTTGTCTACTCACCTTCAATATTTTTACTACACATTTCTCATTATTTGTGATATTTATTGCTTCAAATACTTCACTGTATTTCCCGCGGCCAAGCTTGCGGACTAATTGATAGTCTTCTTGATTACCCCAGTCCACCACATAGCTTTCATAGTCCCAATATTCCCGTTGTTTCTGTGAGTTTACGTCGGCATATACCCTGGCTCTACTAGGTACTGCCATCGTATTAAACCTTTGCCAACCTAAGTTTTTATCGACGATACTCTTACCGGAAATCGCATATGTCTTGAGTAATGATACTGTGAATAAAAATATTTTCGACGTCACTTTCAGCATTCACATAACACCACTGTACTATTACAATTTTGACCATTTGGTTTGTCACTTGAATTCATTACTGGCGATTATGAACGATTACGAGTCACTTGTATTGATGTATAACCTAAAAACGACATCCAACTCAATGATCCAATAATACACTAAATCAATTTAAATGGAGTCACAACTACGCATAACATTACATATAGTGTGCACTAATATTGACAATATGAATTGAATACATTTATTCAAAAGTTAATGACATGAAATAAAATTTGAAAGTACTGAGGAGAAAAACGCACGCCATTATTCGTCAAATGATCAAATGAAACAAGCCCAAATCCATACCTAACACATTACTCTAGTTGATCTTATCTCAAACAATAAATACTTCAAGCATACATAAACTTCTTAAAAATTAACAATTAACGTTTAGTACGATCTATAAAATACACTTTTATCACATAACCGGCACAAATTCAGCGAAATTCAAGATGGACGCCCATCCATCCATCTATCTATCTGCCACTAGTCTCGGTCTCTCCGTCCCACCGGTTGACTGGTCCCACCCTACCCGGCATACTTCAAACATACCTTTACTAACATACTTGCAATATATATTCCGTAGATTTACTCCCTTAAAATACGTATGTTTTTATATCGTTAATATATTCAGAATATAATTTGATTATTTTTAACATTTTATTAAGACGTAAAAAGTCTACTTATAAATTTAACATAATTGTAACGATAAAATAAATTGTAAAAGTAATAATTTTAAGGGCCCTAATACACGACCGGAGTTCGTACACCACCGCACCGTCGGATAAGGTCTGTTGTCTATGGTCATGCGATTTCGGAATTCATATATCACAAAATATTACTATAAACGAAGAAATAGCTGGCTAAGCTTATTAAATTACATATCTACGGGTGCGATTATTTATGGTGGATACTGCACTGTACTGTGGACTATCAAGTCCCCACATAACAAACACCCAAACAAACAAACAGAATATCTAATATTTCAATAATCTTGTTTTATAATGTAAAAATAATAAGGGAAATTACGAAAAATAAATTCGTACATGACCTATATACAGATCTTGAACATCTTTTTAAATACAGGTTACAAAAATAGTGGAGTACAAACAAAGTTAACCACTTCTTTAATCTTTAAGTTAAAAAATTACAAGTCCATTAATTTATTGACAGAAGTACAACGTAGTACGTAGCTAGTTTATGGTCCGTGATAGTTTATGATTATTCTAAGAGATGGCGCTGATTAATTCGCACGGCACGTATAATGATACTTAAAACATAAATATTTAAAGTACATATTATAGACAGTGTCATTGTGAAAATATTTGTTTTAATTTTTTTTTAGTAATATAGATATGGCAATATGTATAATTATATATAAGTATATCAACAATGTTAATTCAAAAGATTATCACCCAAGACCATAACATAATTTTACTAAACTCTTAAAAAAATCCGTATTGTGTAAATTCTTGTGAAAATATTTTTTTATGACTAGCAAATGCCCTCGCTTTGCTTCGGAAAAACTACCTTACGTATCTGTATTTTTCTGCGTTTTTCTAGTTCTGTGAATTAGAAATACATACATTATAATATTCATAACTTTTTTATTTAAGGGTGGATTGCAATGAAACAAACTTTAAGTATTAAATGACGTTTACTGCAATACATTAGTGAAAACCAGAACAAAATTGATAAGCCGTTTCTAAGATTAGCGGGAACAAACGCACAAACAAAAATTCTAACAACTATTGTTTTGGGTTCTATTGCATTAATAAAGGCCCCTAATAATGTTTTTTTCTCATATACCTTTCATGTACCGAAAGCGATCAGTTATAATTTTATTATTAGTATAGATTATACCTATGTAATATCATTAAGATACATAAATATCCAACCCGAAAGAAGTAAAGGTGCATATGTATCTAATTATTAATCACTTGGTCAGACGTCCGAAGAAAATTGTACAATATGTCGTCAAACTAGAATCTGACGATTTGTAAAACATAGGTCAATTTTATCCAATGATAGGATAAAATATGAAAATGGAGATAGTGCTTTAGAGTAAAAGATTTGTTCTATTACCATCACTACGATAGTTCGGCCTGTAGTTTGGTATAAGTATTTATTATATTAGATAGTCGGTTAAATTGCTGCAAACTTATGTTATTAAAATATAATATTATTTTTTATTAATGATTATGATTACACCACACTTTATTAACAACAACATTAGTAATTTTTTTGTATTGTAATTATTTTGTATTGTAATTTAGAATCGTAAGTTCTATCAATTGTGACCCTGTCAATAGTACGAAGGTATTCGATGGATAATATATTCGTTATTTTATTATCAGACTCGGCTCATGTGTCAAGAATAGGTTTGGATACCAGTGAAAAAGTAACCTTCACTTGCTTCCACATACATATATAATATAATATATAATACTGCTTATCGTACGTAGGTATTCATTTTTGTAATGCAGAATAAAATCTAATATTTTTGTTTAAAGATAATCAGGATCCTTTAAACATTCACACTTAAAAGATAGTGAATGAGAAACTAAATTCTATAAGTATGAACGCTCCTAATAAATATACTGAATAGGCTACCATAATTTAATTGTTGTGTTTATAAGCTGAATGCATTTTATGATGGTTGAATTAAGTTGAAATGAAATTAAATTAAATAATATTTATTCGAAGTTGGTTTTTAAAAACACGTTTTGAACGTCAAACTACGCCATCGCTTCAACAAATCCCTACCGTGAGTGGTCCTGGAAGAAGAAGCGACAAGAAACTCCCGCGAGTTCTTTTTCCTATTCACAGTTACAGAACGCACTAATGGCTATGATCTGGCTTAATATTAAACTCATGTCCAAGCAGTCTTATCTTGAAAGTAATTATAAGTTTGAAATAACCTTTCCGCATAACAACGCCTTTGACCTGAGCCTTAAATTTACAATATGCTTTTCTGTCAATCGTAATGGAAATTTATTATAAATATTCACACATCTGCCCATAAAAGAGCCACCACTTTTGCTTAGTTTGAAATTGCTACAGTAACAAAATAAATGTTCAACATGATTTAGAGTCTATTCCATCGTGCGGTACGTCATAACGCAATGAATTTCCATATTTCAAAATTGTAATTTACTTATCTCACAAAGAGAAATAATTAGTGTAAGCAATGTGTTTTAACATTATAAAAATAAGTGATGAAAACACTAAACAACATTTTAGAAAGTAATGAATGCTGCTTGCATAATTGTAATAATATATGGTAGATTTATCTAATCATTATTTTCAAGAGATTTGCTGTAAATATGTTATGTATTTGTGAACGTATAGGCTATAGAACGGGTTATGGTATTAATATATTTAATTGGTGTTAAAATAACAAATATTTGTATACCTACCTACTAGTGTTGGAGTAAAAAAGTGCACAAAGTTGCAATTTGTTATATTGAAGTTTACGATTTGTTATATTGAATTCATAACTTAATTAATGAAATATTTTCTCGTTATTAAGATTTTTTATCGTACTTTTGCATACAGGTACAAGATTACTTTAAAAATGGTTTTGTTACATATTATTCTCCGGGCTTTAAATAGCTCAAAATTGATAAAATTTCATTTTGCACTAATTATAAGCAGAACATTCCGAGTTTGTCGTGGACGCTGACGTTACCACGAAACATGCCCAGCACCAGCTTTTAAATGGTCCAAACAATATCGCAATTATATAAAAATTATAGAAAATAAATGTTGACTTTTCTCTGATGGAGATATATATTAACATAAATAATCGGTAACGAAACATAAAAATTCATACATGGATGTTCCTTATTCCCATTTTACTTGGTTTATCTAACATTTCAGCGGTTTCTTAATAAGCAGCATTCCAAATAATATTTCTGTATAATTATTGCACGTGTTATAAACTGACGTATTGAATTTTTTTTTATTCAAATATTTTATGAAGCTTGTTTAAATGCATAAATTATAATTACATACTGGTTTACAACAAATGTTGTACACTAAAACTTCTAATATCCGAACTGTCATAATGGGAGATCCACATGTCACGTCGCGACTCATGGTAGTAATGTACACGGCGTTCATCAAATGTATGAAACAATACGGTGCACGCGCATCACGCCACATATCATATCAAACAGGGCTGCTGGATATCGGTTCCCAAAAATATATAAACTACACGTAAAACCTACCTTCCTACGCGATACTTAAATAAGGATACGTAAACAGAAGACCTTTTTCTCTCTTCATACATTCCTAACATTTGTAGCCAATTGTCTCAAGACGCTTTATTTTTCGATAAGAGTGGTAATAAGAAATGTCTTTTTGATGGCAGCCAAAAATAAGGTGCCACACCAATCCTGAGCAGGACGAGTCAGAAATTATATTACTCAGTATAAGTCTCTGATTTTCGTGGCCAACCTCAGGTAAGTCAAAAATGTATTCGAGGTCAGTTACAAACGTTCATCACGCTCGTGGTTGCGATGAGTGTCAACTATCAAACAATAATCAATATTAACATCCAATAAATAATCAACACTAGCTAAATTACCAGTTAGTTCCTGTTTGACACTGAATTGATAAAATGTTTTTTCATCTGACTTTACATACCTGTTAAATAACAATAAATACACGTTGAGGACGAATAAGACATGTCTTTGTATATGTAAAATTGAATCATTTATCTTCATCTAAACTTTACACCCACTTGTCTCCAGTTGAAACCTGCGTGAAAATACGTTGAAATCTAACTCTTATTAATTTTTATACAAATTCTTAGTATACACGGGACTATTTTTTTAGGAATGGATGAAGTTCTACTACTAGAAAGAGAGTAGAATGAAAATAGAAGAATATAATTTCACAAGAAATAGTTACTATAGAAATGATAAAAAAGAAACATAAATATGTATAACTGAGTGTAGAAATTTATCACCTATTCATTGATGGATGTGCGTGGACTGTAACAAAACTACGATAATAATTAATTTGTTTTCAAGTCTACTTCAATAACGCCGTTAAAACCTATTGTTTCCATCCCTTGCAATGATTGTTTATATTAGATATGAAGTATTATACATGCTACTTTGTGGTTTGTAACGATTGTATCCAATATTTGTCACAAAAATTAATCGTTCCTTGAATGGGAGTCATTAGAATTAGCATATCGATGTTATGTGTCATAAAACTAAATGTAAAGTAGTAAAATATACCATTGTATTAAGTTATATAACAACTCCATATCTCGTAAGTGTAAGCCTTGACATCGTGCAAGAATAATCGTTTATTTCTCATTTATATAATCCATAGTAACAGTATAATTAAATCTATCTACCTAACCTTTAATCGTGATGTCATCAAGTCAGACGATTATTATTAACTGTCCACAGCGCTGATTTCCATAATTGATTTGTCTTGACGTAGGTACGGTCGCAATGAAGCAGTAATACCATACTCAAAAAGAACTTTGGTATATGGATGTTATGGAAATGAAATTTAGGATCTGGATACGGACATATGAATAACATTTTACCAATCTGGGTTACAAATATGAAATTATTGCGGATAATTTCGGTTACGGATATTAGATGATTTAGAAATCGGAAAAAAATATACAATGTATTTATAAGGTAACACTTTGGACTTTCTTTCTAGATATTACCTGGTATTACAATCATACAAAAGAACAACAGCCTTGAAAATAAACTGTATCAAAACGAGAGCAAGGCGGCTAGTATTATGTTCCGCCGGCGAAAACCTGTCGTAACGTGTTTCATTTAGCCTCTTGGCCCATCCGAACTTATTCGAAACTCTTTTATCGGATTCCATTTTAGATATCCGATAGTTTCGGTGACAGTTACGGAGCTTCATACAACCCGGATACACACAGATGTCACTCGGCCAAAAATAATTTACAGTCCTTGGTTCGCTTCACATCTAATCTTCTATTTGTTCTCTATTTTATAGGTACTATTTAATCCAAATTCTCCGATTTATCTCAATCGCTTTTCATACCCAATAGACGACGATATCTGTCGCAATGGACGTACGAGATAAAAATAAGTTAATAAAAGCTATTTGTTCTAACCGGTCTAAGTGCCGCCAATTAGGGGAGACCAGGGATTTCTAGCAGCAATTTAAAACCGCCTGTACATATATATAGAAATGAAGGAAACTTACAACACGTAAGTCACATACGCAATCAGCATACTTTGATGTTGGTGTTCTCGATACTTTAGTGCACGAACACCACACGTTCACGTGCACCGACGAACGTTGACCGTTACGGCACTTTTAAACTTATATTGCTCTATATTAGCATGAGATGTTAGTGAAAACTTTCAAGTGTCGTTTCAAGGTTTTAACTTCTCCATAAAAATTGGTGATAGAGATCTTGGCTTAGTTATAAAATCAGTATGAATATTTGGTAGGTATCGTGCACAAACCGGAGCATCGAGTATGGCACTTGAAACATTGAAGGAAAAAACTTAGTAGGCAGATGACGATTCTTAATCGAATCAAATCAACAGAACGGGTACACTGTTAACTTATTACATTTTGAATTTTAAAGTAATTATCTATCAAACAAAACAAAATAAAACAGCACTACGTGAAATATAGCCTTGAAATATTTATTAAGATCATAATTATATTGTTTTATATTTCAAATCATATAATATGTAACACCTAAGAATCATTTATTTAAACTAGTACATATGCAAACAAAGGTATATATGTATATGGAAGTGAATATAGACACTTCTGTGCAACTTTAAACTATGCATCAACACATCCCTAGAATTAGCACATAGAGCATTTCAATAGAATATAAATAAATAAACCATCACACACACAGACACACACACTCACACACACACCCTGGCACCTGGCTACGTAGTAAACACATAAGCCAACAACCAAGAAAATACGTACGAATACTACGATGGGATCTTGCGATGCGACGCTCTTAATTTGTAGACCAATAAACATATACATTCAAATAAGTACTTAACAATCATCAGTACTTGCAAACAATATATATATAATATTTTTATGATCAAATTATTTATTTTTTAAAACGGGTTCGCCGGAGTACGCCTCCCATTTCATGTGAGCGTTTCGGCGCAGTTCCCGCAGTTCAAATGTATCGTGTGAATTGACCAAATCACAATCATAACAAGCTTTAATAGCATACAATTCAAATACAGTTATAAAATGTTACGTAAACGCCCTAGTTTAAGCAGCCTGCTTTACAATTAACAGGGAGGTGTTGTTTGTGAAGTGCGTCGTAGCTTGGTGGTCCTTCCCCCACGTGGTGGTAGCGGCGAATGCGGCCCCCACGGGGTACGTACCAGGCGCCGCGCACAACGCCCTCACTTGGACGCTGCGGGTCTCGAACCTTCCTAGAGATACGTTCAATCCTAATTCCTTCGAACCGCCATTCGACGAACAACTTAACGCTCCGGCCCAACCTAACTCGCTGGATGATTCCCTGAAGAAAATTGCATTGAGATTAGTTGAATCTTATGAATCACTCTCTACAAGTCTATGAACATCCAAAGACTTCTTGTGCTGTAATAATAAGTATTGTTTTAGTGGTGATTAATAATGTTTTGTTTGTTTCAGCATAATTTAATAAATTTATTTTCAAAATCATATCGGAAAAGTTATACACTCCCTCATTCGATTGCGTTTTTGGATTTGAATATTGTAAAACAGTTTCATCGCTGATATATCTCATTATCTTTTTTAAGAGTATTAATCTAAATTTACATTTTTCCTACGTTTACGATGTTATTAGGTAAAATTAAAATAAGAATCGATCCTGATGTACGCGAATACTAATTAATATGAATTAATGAATATATATAAATTATCACATTGCCGAAAGTTGGCCACTACATAGTAGTATATTTATTATTCACCTGTTCTGCTGTTTTGTAATATCAATAAACACTTTCACAGGTACGTTGTAGCAGTTCACCACATGGATCACTACGGGTATCAAACATAATTTTCTAGTTTTGAAATTATGATCAATATTCCGGGCGTGTTCCAATTTCAATATGACAGCTTTATTGTTTTCATGCTTTTCCTTTATTTCAAGCCTGCTTTTGTTATCGAACTCATCGATTTGAATAGAGCCTGCGTCGCATTTTAATCGTTCTCTATCCCGTGAAATAACTTTCGAAAAGCATTCCAACCACACACAGTGTTGGCCGACTGCAGTCGTTCCATTAAGAGTGTTGTACGCCTTCCACCTCAACACGAACATAGATCTGATCAATCCCGTTTTCTTGGTCTCCCCATTTTCCGGGTTGGCTTCGATAGAATCGATCACAGACGGCAGGAAGTCCGTCACGAACTTCGAATAAGGTGGAACATTGACGTCTTCGATACTCTCTGGATGGTCTTTTGTTACTTTAAGGCAAGAATACTCAAGGCGTCCGTTTGGAAGCACTTCATTTATTCTCTTAGCCTTGAAAATAAAATGAACTCTCTCTCGCGAAACCAAGCGATCGTTCGCATCGATGGCCGCGGTGAGATCGACGAATTTCCACTGTCGACTCAGTAATGAAGCCTCGAGAACTTCTACGGTTACGTTTTCATCCTTTTCGTTGCAGATATTCTTAACCTCGACGGCCAGCCTTAAGTTTTCGCTCACGTTCCCGCCGGTGGAGCCGAGGCTCCGACGCGGAGTCACTCCGACCTCGATAGCTTCCTGTAGGAAATAAATAAATAATAAACACAACCTCCAAACATTACAATACCCTGAATATACATAAGTAATGAATAAACAACTAGATTTCTAAAGCAGATCTTCCAAAAATGAAACAGGTGCTTTGGTGATCCAACGTCGCGACAGCCAACCTGCGACCTGGTCGCCTGTCACCTCCGTAAGACGCTAATACAATATATTTTGTGCAACACGGGAAACACTCACGGCAACGTTGAAGCGGAACACGTGTCTCAGCAGGCGGTAGGGGCGCGCAGGAACACCGGTCTCGTAGTAGGCAAGTAAATACAGCGCAGGCGCGCGCGTCCGCGGACGCAGTAGCAGTGAAGCGCGCGCGGTGCCCCCCGACGGCGCCGTCGACACTAGCAGGCGCGCGTGACGTGCGGCCGCGGCCGCGCGCGCCGCCACGCGAGCTGCGCGCTCCTCTGACGTATCGACACCAAATTTTTGCCCTTTTTTAATTATTATAAATTAATGGTCGACGACAATCGCAACAAATGGAATTTGACATTATTACACATCATTTGACGACCCCATAGCTCAGTTGGTAGTGACCCTGTCTGCCGAGCGAGGGGTCCCGGGTTAGTATTCGTATCGTACATTTATGTAACAAATAAGTATTTGTTTTAGGGTCATGGGTGTTTGTGATGACATATTTGTGCATGTCCATGCCACCCGCAACACATAGTATCCTACAGCGGGGGTGTGAGTATGTAAGCGTTTAAATTTAAAGTTTTTTTTTATGACACAGATAACTGTTTATTCTCAACTTGTCTGTTTGTGTACGTCCATATCACCCGCTACATTCAGATTCCTGCGGGGTGAGTGTGTGTGTGTGTGTGTGTGTGTGTGTGTGTGTGTGTGTGTGTGTGCTTTTAAATTTAATTAATTCAACTTTAATTCAGCCACTGACTAGAATTCTGCTACTGAGTAGAGTTACTACAGCAGAAAAAGAGAGAAGAAGAACGAGCAGATTCGACAACATATTAATGCACAGGGCGATAACGTCTGTGGCAACGAGCTTATTCGGTACTAGAAATAAAGAAGCCATAATTAAAAATTAAAAAGCATCCAATGAATCGTCACCTTGAAACGAGGGTTGCTCACGATATTTTTCATCGAACAATACTTGAAAATCGTCATGTCGTTCGTCGGCATTAGCGAGACACATGCAGTCGGGATGCGAGACGGCGAGATGCAAGTTCCTCATCGGCACTGGACCCACGTTCCTAAACTCCACGTCCACCGTTATCAACTCGCCGCTTATCACGTTCGTGTTCGTGTCCGAGAAAGTCATCTGTATTCATCGTCATCACCATTACAACCCATCATTGTCCCAAGACCGGGCTCGGTTCTCTTCTCAATATGACAACGGGGCTAAGGCCCCAATCCGCCACGCTGCCCCAGGTGTGTTTGTAGTGTGAGTTTGTAGATTTTACACACACACACTTTGAGAACGTTACGAAGAACTCTCTGATATGCAAGTTTCATCGTAACGTTTTCCTTCACCGAAGCAAGTGATAATTACGTTTATTTGTTTGTAATGAGCACGCGAGCTGAACTCGAGTCCCGAGAGACCGGCTTTGGCTGCTGCATATATCCACTGTAGACACATTATCATCTCTGTACAACAGAACATATAAGTGTGGGCATATTACACAATGCTCAAATGGAGTTATAATTTAATAATTAAATAAAATTTACAACAATATTCAAATAATAAACTTGTAAAGTACTCGTTTCGAAACGGCACGAAAACACGCCAGATTCCACTGTAGCCCACAGAGCGGCGACCCTGGCACATGAGTGAAAACGCTCAGCCGCCATTCCAACGACAAACAGTGTCATATAGATGTTTCTTCTCATATAATAGTTGACTATGACGACTTATTGTAATTCACAACAAATGTTCCAGTAGAACCAATGCGGAAATGTGCGCTTAGCGTTTAGCTTTTAACTCATACGACAGCTATTATTAAGTCGAATAATATACATAATTGTCGAATAATATAACAATATTGTGACCGAAATATAGAAGGATATTCGCGGAATAAGAACAAGACGATAATACGCCTAGTGAAATTACTGAGCAGTTTCTGTAGAAACTGTTTCGAGGATAAACTGCTCTTGTAGTTTTACATCGATATTAAAATATACAATTTACTTGTAAACACGGCGCGTGCGAGATGACGTGAATCTGTAATCGCTTATCAGACCCATTAGATCCTGAGCGCACATCAATTTTTCCCGATATTGTCACTCCACCTTCAGTAGTGTTATCTTCCGCCACATTGTTGAGTCTAGAAAGAAAGAGACACACGAAAGAAATTAAGAATTGAAGATCTACAGTAAAATAACACCACCTGCAACATCGTAAAACAAACCTCAAAATTACTTTTTACTTCTATGCGATCTAATATTATCCATAATACCCGACCAACAAATAGAGTACAGACCACCCGAATTAAAGTTATGACATATTATATACACTTGTAAAACGCAAACTGGTCATCCTATGCGTTGCAAGCAAAAAAGGACTTCATCTACCATCAAACTGGGTGCTACGCGACTTTCAACAGGCGGAGCTCTTGGTTTCTTCCAAGACGGCTGTTACATATCATGTTTAATTGAATGGCCCGTCTAAATCAATTTAATCAAACTTCAACACATGTAAAATGTTGTATATGATATCAAACTCCTTAACATTAATCTCGTGACTGAAATCAATTATAAATTATAAACATTGCAGGATTTATACGTCTGCACACGGACTGACCACGTGATTTTTCAATAAAGCAAAACTTACTTGTACGCTAATCCGTGAATGTTCAATCGACCAGTGTTTAGTGCGGTGATCGAAAATGTGAGCATCTTTTGACAATCTCCTTCCAGGAGAAAGGTTTTGATTTTCTGACTGCGAATGAATTCGCACTCGACAACCAGACCGGCGGCCAGCCACGGCTCATTGTTTACAACCTTCTTCGCCCCATCTGCGTCATCGTTCGGAACAAACTCCCACAGTAACTCAATATCTTTCAAGAGCAACGACACTTTCAGCGGGTTGTGTAAAGTAAAAGAAATTTGTATTGGCTCTGGAACAAAAATAAATACTTTTTGGATTAATTAGTAGTACCTTGTTTCTACACTCGATGGCATCCCTCTACCACACCCGTTAGTTCTACCTTCAAATAAGGCCGTTAAGATACATTTTAAACGTGCCTATAGGGCATACCGTGTCTTATATATATTCTTATAAATTGTCTATCCCTTACAGTAGGTTAACGATCTTTTCGGTTCTTGTATAAAATTACTTATGCTTACTTAACTTTGGTGACCGATACAATTACAGGGCGATATATTAATCTCTTCATTAGAAATCTGTATGTTAGTTTTTGAAACGTAAAAATACAACGGCTACTGCATGTTGACTGTCAGAAATTCAAATTGAAAATTTAATTTCTACAAATAATTGTCGAAAGTCCGATCTACGCCATCGCTTCATAATGCAGTGTTGATAAAGTCAATTTAAGCCTTACTCCTCGTGTTAAAAATGTGTTTTTTTTAGAATAACATATTTTTTTAACAGAAATAATAATTACCAAAATATATTGTGACGCATAACTGACTTACAGATGTAAAAAAAAACAATATATTTACATTAGTTAAATATCATAATCTGCAATGGTGACTTACCGGGGTGGACTGAATGCCCTTTTAAAACATAGTTATTTGAAGATAGAACAATTACATTTTTATTAAAGTCGTGCAAATCTAAATGATAGACACCCAGAAGCGTATGCCAAGGCATCACCGTGGTAGTAGTACATTTATTTGCCAGAATACTGAAGCTTTCCTTTGTTTCTAATGAAAGAATTGCTCCATTTTACTATTAAATTACTTTCATCAATATTTTATTTAGCGTACTCTAAATTTCAGCTTCATCGAATAACGGGTAGCTAGGTAAAAACCTATTAGTAAATTAGGGCATTATTGAAACAATAAAATTTTGTGAAATCGTTTCTAAACCAACCTCCTTGCGGTACGACGGGATGCGCGTCATTTTTGGCCGTGTACAGGTCAGTGGTGGGCTTGAAGATCATGGGGGGACTTCCTTGAGCGACTTGCAGCAAGATTTCCTCGAGGCGGTGCCAGTAGACGTCGTCGGGGGGCAGCGGTGGCGCAGTGGCAGCGAGCCGGCCAGGCGCGGACAGCGGCGCCACGCCAGCGCACGCCACCGTTGTACTCGCCCCTAGAGCCAGCGGAACCGCTAACACCCCCAGCTGCTCCTTAAATTCCTCTGAGCTCTCTACCCATTGCTGTGGACATGTTGCGTCATACGACCGACATCTATTATATTTGTATTTAGAACACTGACGCATTCCGCCGAGGCCGGTCGGGGGCGGATAATTTTGTATATAATATTTTGATAAAATAGTGCAGCAACACACACCAACAACGTTATCGCCGGACAAAATATCTACTAGCGCAGGGGTGAGCAACCTTTTTAATCAATGGGTCAATTTTTTTTTTTTACGGGCCGCACGTATGTTGTCTAACTCTTATTATTTTTGACAATAATATTGCACTCACGCCTTTCAGAAACACAAGAATTGCTAAAATAGCTAGTTAAAATAAGAATTGATAAAATAATTTCAATTTTAGAAATGCTTGGCGGGCCGCGTGTTGCTCATCCTTGCACTAGTGTATTGTTGTAGAGCATTCTACATAACCGCGAATGCCGTGCCAATGCCAGCGTGGTAATTCTCAAATCTAACAAGTCAAAATCACTGATGATTTTGCAGTGACATCATGGCAAGTATTCCTTTTCAGTTAATCATGGTGGATGATAAACCGCAGTCGGTGGCACCCTTATGCTTCGAACGTCGGTCTTTCGCACGGAAGACTTGAGTAAGAATTATGAACGCAACTGGAAATTTTACGTACATACGTATTACAAATATTCACCTGCTTCGATAAAGAAAATCAATGTGAGGCAATATAGATATCTGAAAGTTTATAATGATCTCAAAGGTATTCCAAGTGTGCCAATTTGCACTTGGCCAGAGTGGCGGACGATGCTCTTAACTGTTGCCTTTCACTGAAAGGAGATCCAAGCAGACAAGTGGAACAACCATGCGTTAAAATTAAATAAATTAATGAAATACTGAGCATCATAAATATCACTATAACGGTTTCATCAACATAATTATGAACAGTGATTTTGATCGATAAGATTCGATAATCCCTATGCAGGGGTTTATCACACCAAGTTATAGGTATAATGAGTATTATAGTTAATTTAATTAATTTAGATTTTTTACGAATAATTTAAATACGTATATTTTTAAAAATTGCGTCGGAAAATTTTAGTACGATTATTTTCTTAAAATTTCTACCGTCGCCTAAAACAGAACGAATCGTTTGTTGGACTTCAAATAACAATTATTAATAATGGCCCTTCTGAAGAATACGACTATCATTGGTACAAATATAATGAAATTATTTGGATAAATTTAAAAAATATAGAAAGGAGTCATCGTCTTTTCGCGGCTGTTATGGAAAGAAACGTGTACTAATATGAACAAATTTACTGACAAAACCAAGCGGATAAGGTTCATTTCCTAATACAAATTAAATCTAAGAGCGTTCAAGAGATTTTACATGAACACTTTCGAGTGAGTGTAGTTCCACGTTAGGCGCTGCACATCGTCAGCAATGCCCCGATGCCCGTATTCAATTATGCAGAGACACGCTTGTTAAATTTAAATCATGCTAGTTTCTGTGTGTCACATTATTACGAGCGATGATCTTAGATTTATTAATATAATCCAGTAACTAAGTACCGGTTGACAGATATAAATCAATTCCTAATCAAGCCAAAAATGATTGCCAAGTAGAAGAAGATTTTGATCGGAATTTTTTTCACTTTCACTGGTTTCATTTCATTGAACGAAATCAAATCAATATCAAATTTTATTTTCTAAATTTAAAAAATCAACATAAAAGATAGAGTTCCTATGCTAGATAGCCGAGTTAGTTAGGTTTGAGCGGGCTGAAGTAGAGTTATATAAGATGATGAAAAGTAAAAAAAAATTGAACTTAATTTTTTAGTTTTCTAAAACTCTCCGAGTGTAATAAAATGTGTTCTACGAAAAATTTTATCTTTGTGAGATATATATGAACGAAAGATAAATATTTGTCGGAATATTGCATGGTGCATGTAACCGATGTTCGATGAAAGACTCTTGTTTGAAATCATTAAATTACTCAAAGACAAAATCATTGTTCGCTCTTGTGTCAGTTCTTAACAATTCAGCCATTTGGAAATTATAAATTGACGGATCTCTAAATCTGTCAGTTAATTCTAGTTAATAGCTTTACATAGGTAACATGGAAGAAATGGGAGATAGAAGGGTGGATGAAAAACTCGATGGAAACTTTTATCATCTCACTGATAAACTTTAAATCCTGGTACGATGACGTACTACTACTAGTAGAGTACATTGCTAATGGAGCTGGTGTCTAATTTAATCAAACAAAATTCACCACATTTAGAAGTGATTATTTTGTGATTAACTATTAATACCTGTTCAAATAAGTATTATTTATTACCTAACTAAATAAACTAAACTTGGCAGCGGTCTTACTAAATGGCGAACAGGCGAAATATAACAGTATACATAATTTGTTTTTACTATAATAAAACAAATCTAATTTAAAATAATGATTCTAAAAAAATATGGTAATATTACCTTAAGCTGCGCTTTAAATTTAAAATACATCCGGTACAAGTTTCGTACACAGCGGCGAGTATTTTCCAGCGTCCCATAAAGTTTACGGAACCTTATTTCCCATATCCTATCAGCCAGTTTTTATCTCCATTTTAAAAATCATTTTGTGTTGCACGGAACAGATGATATTGTGTAAAAAAATAGTAAATAATTCCTGAATGAAAGAAGAAATAATTATTTTTTACCATTATGCATATTAGTATACCTAACAAATAAATATCATATTATATTAAAGATTGTACTTACACAACAGATATAATTTGGTTCATTAAAAGTTCAAAAGAATGTTTCTGTAATACTTTTTTGTCTTCTTGATTTCTTTTTATTTCATTTTAATTTAATAAGTGGCACAATAATTTTAAAAATTATTTAATTTTATTATATTGATCATTCACTTATATGTAACAATTAACTGTAAGGTTCTTTGTTGTATTTAAAAATATATTAGCCATTGCACAAGCAATAAAATATGGAATCGATTATTTTAATAGGAAACGTAAATAATCACAAGTGTTCGTCTCGCGCCGAACACCGAGAGCCGGCTACCTTACGATATAGATATATTTGGTTTGTTCCTGTAGAAAATAGAACCTGGTTCTATTCAATTAATCGTTCAAGCTACCGAGGATGTACTGGTAATTGTCATAACGCCATACAGTACTTTAGAACGATATGATGTATCAATAAGTGTTTGTATGAATTGTGGGGCTTATGTAGTATACTTTTAAATACAGGAGATGCATCTGTTCTCGCGAAACAGGAATAAGAATGTAGTAGTGAACAAAAGTTTGACTACTTTTCAGCAGCTTTATGTGTTTGCAATTCTTAAAAATATAAATATCGATTCTTAAAGCAATATAATAATTATTTGGTTACGTCTTCATATCGTCTTCAAAAGGTTCACCCGTTCTTTTACGGGGCCTTGCGTTCATTTTTACAATAAGGTTCCTACATTGATACGTGACTTTCCCATTTGAACTTTTAAGCGACGCATTAAAATACAGCAAAAGTTATTATAGTATAGATGAACATATTATTGACAAGGACGCCTAGAAATAATAATGTCGAAATCTTTTCAGCGAAGGTTTAAGCTTTGGCAATTACCATGTGTTGTTTAAAAGATGTGCTGAGGAGTTTCTTTCGCCGTTTCTTCTTCACAATGTTAGAGCACCTTTTCGAAAAGATAGTAGAAGCAAAAAATGACGTGCATAAATGTATT
>DWPT01001556.1:0-18354 GCA_018251895.1 Agathymus mariae mariae
AAAAATACTGCTAAAAAATTTAAGCTAAGTACGTTAACAAATAAAACGATAAAATATAAACAGAAATACGTTAACATGCCTTTCAAATGTCTATAAAAACGTTGTTTTGAAGTTTCGAAGCTGGTGTTTATTGCAGTGTTTCAACAAAGAGTAGTTAGAACAATATTGTGTCGCCCGCAGCTCCTCTCCCCCTCCCCACCCATGCTCGCCGCGGGGGTCCGTGAAACGTTTACCCCACAAATGCGCTACGCAACATTTTTTTAATATCCTACATTCACCCCGCTAATCACTACACCCGAAGCCGACAAGGGCAGCTTTGTCCTATCAATTTACTCGGAACCTCGCCGGAATGTGAAAACATTTTTTGATCAAGTTAACATGCGTCACAGTATCGATAATGGATTTGTTTTGTTCCCGGAATATCTCTATTAAGCTACTATATACATATCACAACATATAAACAAGATAGGATACATACCTGTTTATGCATTTCCACGTTGAGGCCGTAGGACATTTCATAGTACTGAAACATTAATAGTTGCATTAGCGAGATCGATGGCATTAGGTATGCACTACAATGTTCGAGGTGACATAGAAAGCTTTTGGCACGGATTAACTTCCTCAAATCATTGGAGGCGAGTGACTAAACATCCGCAGTAGCGCAGCTTGGCCGCCCGCCAGAAGTGTTTCCGACACATAAAAATGCTTGTGAAAATTTTCTCTTGAGCGTATTAAAATAAATTGCGAGCGATTTGGCAACACTTAATCGTGATTCATATATAAACGGAACGGTCGGACGAGCATTAGGCGCTGCCAAGGTATCTAGATATATTCTCGTTCCTGAAAAATGTCTCCACGTCCGTGCCAACTGCACCCGATGTCGGCTCCTTAACACATGTTCGTGACAAATTACAATAAATAAACACGTCTTATGCAATGTATATTATATTATATCTGATCGTATTTGTCCAACCTATTAGACAAATAAAATTATAATGCATCCGCATATGCATAGAGTGGGCATTTATATTGTACGTTAATACTACAACTAAATACCATACTAGTGGGAACTTGCGGGTTGAAAACTATAATAAACCAACTATTTGGGCGGTAAACATTGTTCCACCGTCATTAGACACGATATGATAACGATTTATCGAAATAGAAAAATGTAAAATAAATATCCCCGTCTTACGACTGTATTAAACAATGACTGGACCAACTTAAACATTACGCAATCAACCAAAGAAGATAACGTTTAATAGCGGCATTATTAAAGATTTTATCGCTGGCAACATCTACTCGAGAGTTCCAAGTGTGTTCGAATATCGAGTTAATAACAGGGCACTTGTCACATAAAACGGAACACTCGTGTATCGATGTCAACGATTATCTCTAAATAACGGGGGTCTTGTGAAATAAAATACCGCGATCCAACGGAAATTAGCGAGCGCTCGACAATTGACATGCGGGCGCCCGACACCCGACGCACCAGACGTATTTATTTTTTGTTTACGCTTCAATCAAAACATTTCTCGTCGGCCATTTTAATCTTTGTCAGTAAAAACACAATGACACTATTTTTATGTACTTACCATAACATAATGCCTTTGTATTTCAATTTTTTCACTAGCCAATTTTTCACATTCCAATTTTAAACTGTAACAATAAAATTATAGTTAGAAACCTATTCAGGTAACGGCATATGTTACATAGATCCTAAAGTGTATTTATAATTATAATATACATAACAGACAGCATGTATCTATGTTACATTAGGAGTGTCCGTGTAGGTAGATAAGCATCTAACTGTAAAAGCATGTGACGGTATTCATTGTATAAATAATTTAGCTTATCAAATCAATGAATTAAGAACGTTTAAAATTCCTGTTAGAATTGAAATTTCTCAATAGAAAAAACTGGTTGGTTTATTTACTTTTTGTTTCTTAGTGTAATAGGTACGTTATTGGTAATATATAATTGGTAATAGGTACAAAGGACTGGCATATCGAGTGTGTTGATCATGTGTGTGATGACAATGGGTCAGGCCCGGCCGCACCGCTGAGCTACGGATCCATCTACTCGTCACCGCTGGTTAAAACCTACCCAGTTACGCCTAATTAAAATTACACGTGTTAACGCATACAATTATGTTACCTTCTGCCTATTTGTTATAATTATAATCTATACACAGAATATTGAGGTAACAACTAATTTTTTTTTAATAAATGTTTTATTTCATACGCCATATTTAGTTTTAACAAATCCTAAAGGTATTTATCATAGAGGTATTTAAATGTGTATATGAAGGAACATGGACACTAATGCACGTTTGTTCGTAGCAAGGCGTCTTGAGTAAACTCAAATTAGGTAAAACCAGACAGTGACCGTCGATAGTAAACATAGATACATTAGTGTTAGTATACCTATTTGTAGACGACACACAAATTAGACAGACGACAGGCAAATGTTAATTATTATCAGTAATATTTACTATTTACAGATTACCTACCTACATCTGTTGTTTATTACAAACATACACACCTACTTAGATATCTATTGATTGTATTGTCGATTGTAAGCACAGGTGAGCGAAATAGAAAAGTTAACTTCTAGTACTGCGGTTACACTCAAACCGTGTCAGATAACTCGGTCGGTAGATGTGCAAAAATACCTTAATACATCTTGTCTTTAATTCATTCAAAATTCTTTTAAGATAATCAAAAGCTTTAGTTCGCACGCTGATGGCCATCAATGGCGCATATATGGAATGGCTTGACAACGTTTTAATGTTGCAACCGTGTTAAAACATGTATTTAACCAGTGTCGAGTTATAAGCGGACTTATATTTTTGCATATAGTGCAGAGAGTTCAACGGGTCTCGAACCTATGTGTTAAAGAGAACCTCTATCGACCTACCTGGGCTGTCGAGCCGTCTCCAAAGTTTTTTCCCGAAAATAAGAGGGACAAAAGTTTTTTCAATGTAAGGACCTACTTAGTTTTCACAAAAGGACAGATAGGGGATGATGAATCCCGGATGAGCCTCTTTTAGCTGTTTTACTTTCACCAGGGCTTTAGCGATGTCTTACGTTTTTTGTAGTAACCCGCTTATATCTTTATAGTATTCTGTGGGACTGCTTTGATCTCGTTATAAAGGTGACGGAGGTTAATGTACCTTAAAACTTATTTACACATAGTATTTAATTACTAGTCAACTGCGAGTAGGTAGGTACAATATGGATATGTATATGTGAAATTTAATAAAATTATAAACATATTTATCTAAATCTTGTATAGCTGTTGGTGTTGCTTTCTAAAAACATATAATAGGTACTTACTATATTATTTTGTAATTTACCTATAAATTTCTACTTTAGTTCGATACGATATATAGATTGTATAGATCTATGTATCACTTACATATTAGGTTTACAATATAAATAATACGTAGGTAAAAAAACTTATTTTTTTTTGGATAGGTCGGCAAGCTGGTACTCACTTATGATATTGAGCTTGTAGAAAGTTGAATTCTTCTTTTATCCGATCACATGATTCCCCAACGGTGAATTTGATAGGTTGGCCGGGCTGCGGCGGACCCTGTCGACATAAATATAACAGAAATTAGACCAGATACTACATAACGTACGTCACTCCAACCTACACAAATCCATTAGATAATAAAAAATGCAGACTACGGATATAAAATTTAATACGAAGCAAAGATACAAAATAGGTACCTACATATATATATAAACACAACTAACAACCCATCAATCTCAACCTCACCACAAAAACATTCCTATCACGAAATAAAAATTACACGCATCCCAAATTACCATAATACAAATTATCCTTTAATGACCATAATTCGGTGTGAGGCTCGATTAATGAAAAAACACAACCGAGACTCGACTCTTAACATAAAAATAAAGCAACGCGAACACGCAAGTTCGTAATAATAAAATAAAAATAAAAAGCTAACTCCATAATAAGAAGCAGGAAAATAAAAATAAAGCGAGGGACACAACAACACACGGTCGCCGGGAGGCCGCCCGCCCGGCAAAAAATAAATAACCACCGCTCGCCGCGCGAGGAACAAACGGACTTTAAAAATAATAAAAGGAGCGTAAATAAAAGCGTAAAAGGAACTGGCGCGGAGTGTAGACGTTGTAAATGGAGCTGCGGACAATCGGGCTCGGGAAAAATGTGGCCGGGAATTTAGTGAATGTAACCGCCGGAGACGGCAGCGGCCGCACCACCGCTCCGCGCCGGACCGATCGCACTTAATAACGTGATACGTCTCGGACGACCGCACGCTAATCCGATAAGAGCGCTGCTCCACCGGGAGTGTAAGGCAAACAGACTTGCTTGGATTTATTATTATTACACTCTTAATAATATTACGTCCCTCCTCACTTGCCGTTGTTTACTGTATTTACTTACCGTAAATTATAAATTCTTCCTATCATATAGGAAACAGACATACCTACCTAAATAGTATTAACCTAAACGTTGACAAATTGAATTACTTGTTTGTTAAATATTTCGAACATATTTTTATCTATTTAATATAAAATTATAAAAGCAAAATAGTCGCAGTGTTTATTACATTCTACCTACTAATTCCTCAATACCTACAGTGTATGCACTGCATTATCGATATTTTGAAATATATTTTAGACCAGTCTTATTACCTCATCTGTAATTATGGTGAATGCAAAAAAAATATATCGTTTTTTAATGAACCTCTACAATAGCACAGAATAGACCATCTGAGTACCTACATACCTAGTAACGAACCGGGCGGAACTCTTTTGGACTTAATAGTGTATTATAATTATAGAGTAACAATCATGTTTATTAATGATGATGTTTCATATTCAGCTATTCATTTATCTAGCCATTGTTGATAGTACAATTGAGTTTTTGCTCTCTATGACGCAAAAAACGGCGATTTATTTTTAAATTGCGTGTTGATGAAGACAATAATTATACTGGAATAAAACAATTAACTATTTGCATAACTAAATTGGTTGCATTCACATTATTATGATTTACTTAACCAAATAACAAAATTAATGGTAACAAAATGACGGAAAATGTATTTACGATTAATGAGATAATTATATCAAACATAAAAACAAAATAAATGTCAAAAGCGAACACATCCTCAATTAACTCGCGTAATCATTCGGAATGGGCCCCTAAATTCTATCTTCGAAGCTTTGAACCGATTACAAAGAAATGAAAATAATCCATGACTATAATAGACTAAGTAAACGTTCCCCTCAGCTGAAAAAAGATTCTCATAAATTATCGCCGAAAAGGTCAAATTAAAATACAATGAACAGTTTTTGAGTGGCAGTATTGTGTGGAGGGCCGGATGAAAGGCCCGCATCCAGGGACCGCTCACAAAAACAAAACTAAACAGAATGCGTTTAAAGTGATATAAAAAGAAATACGTGTTCTTATTTCGAATTATTGAATACGAGTGTCTGCCCACGTCTACCTGCGCAGTGTAGTGTGCACTGACAGAGAACTTCCTGCTCTAAACGTTCTGTTTGGACGATTAAAACAGATTGCGATGAAACTTTATATGTTCACATCAATAACATTGTTTGATAGGTCTAATTTTATTGAAGAAAACTTTGCCACTGCATTAAATGAAATATTATTGTAACAGCTTTACATTATTGATATTTAGGTATAAAGTAGTACCTACTGAACAGCTAGCTACATCACATGAATTACAATACGCCAATTCAATTATTCCATTAACTTCATCCTTTTAACATTCTCGGAAAATTGATTGCTGTCAACAATTTTTTATTATAAATATTAGCCAGAGATACGGCCTCTTCGTACAGTGTACACAAGTTCACTAGCTCTGTAAACAAGTAAACTCCATTCGTACTTACAGAGCAAACAGGCATACGCAAATATTTGATAACAAGATTGGCTCCATAGTATTACGCCTTAGTCTCAAACTGTTCCAAGCTAATTTGTACCCAGAAACACTCGGTTTAGAGACCATTACGTACAAAATCTATCGTCTTGAGCGTCGACGAAAGACGATATCACCGAAATCTATTAAACAGTTAGTAGAAGAAAAGATCAGCGAGCGTGATTTATTTTCCGAAAACAAAGCCGGGTCCCACCCAGGCGCCCAAAGGGTCGCAGAGAGCTGTTATTGATAGACATTCGTTTAGCATCGACCTTCTACGAATTTTTTTGTTTAACAGTCCCTTTTGTAAGTTTACTGCCTGATAAATATTTAAATTAGGTGCACATTTTTTTATCGCAGTACAATTTTATTTAAGTAACATAACATAAGCAACATGCTACAAAAAAATTACAGATTCAAAATTACAGACCTACTCTGCATCGGGACTCGAGTGTATCGGTGATCTACCTATTCTAGGTTTTAATCATCATAGATATTCCGAAATAGATAAAATATAGTTGGAGAAGCATCAAAGTCTGCAGTATTGCTAAACATTGCGATTGGGACCGTGCACAAATACGTATATTATCAAGAAAGCGTCTCGTCCACGTATGTACATGATGGCGTTTTGATTATGACGAAGTGTTGTGCGATGTTTGCATACTCCGAATACAGTGTTTGTGCAACCCGATAACTGGTGTCGAGTTATCGCAACGAACGTCGGGAATTGTTTCGGACGGGTGTCGCCTCGCCTTATCTGATCCACCCTGGTACCTGATCCCTTTCCGTTGATAACTGGTGATCGTTACTTTTGTTCTGCGGTCACCCACGTTCATCAGATCTACTTAATAGGGACATCTCACACGTTGAGTAATTAGTCGCGATATTCCACATTTAACGGGACCATTTAAAAGTGATCTAAAAGGATCCATCGGGCGATTAGACAGGTACTTTTTATAGCCGTAGAAACTTAAGCGCGCATATGTTATCTATGTAAGGAATAGGTAACTTTTAGATACCTAATCGAGTATGCCCGTACATTTCCAAACACCTTACTCACCGTAGAATAAAGTAAAAAGTCATTAGGTCGACGCGCGTCGGCGACGCGTCGAGCATCGTGGCGTTAGAAGCCAATCACACAAGTATGCTAATCGCGTTCTATATTTGGACAGTCGACCGTTTACTGTCGTGTTTCTCGGCCCAGTGTGTATGTCAGCCGCTCTGTACAGGATGTCGCTGCGATAATCAAGCGAACAGTTACAAATTAACGAGCCGACACTCGCGTACCTACATACGAGATCCTACTTCGACTAAATGACGTACTTCCTCGATAAATTAGTACATAAATGTAAACTTGAAGAACAAAGTAATTACTCGAAGTACCGTCTACTAAAAAAACAAAAGCGGTTGTCGATTGTTAATTAAAGAAACATTGATAACTTATAATTGAGAATGGAGAGTAATTTATTTTTAAAATGTAAACATGGTATTTATGGTTATGACACAATTATTCATAGATTCGTGGAATTCGTTAGTATATTTTACAAACCACAGACAATTATTTCATCTTTAGTTACAAGTGACTACCACTCCTAGTTAAGTTAGTAGATAATTATTATTTCTAGATACCAGTAGCACATACTAATGAAGCTAATGTGGGCGCCAACAATGTGTTCACGTACCTAAGTACTGTCTACTTATTTTCAATATTGTAACAGACGGAACGGTCAACTGAGACTGGTATAAGAGTGTGTGTTTGAGGGCAAGGAAACGAGGATAGGCGACGAAACGCCTTTCATTTGTTCCTAGCGGTAATTCCGCCGGTCAAATATTGACTGAGAGCCGAGCGCCTAGGACGCGACACGGATTTTGAACAAACATACAAATAGGCATTTACATTAGCACCCTCCGTCTGTCCCCACCCGCCATACTACACACACTATGGTGGCCATAAAACAGCCATTGCTATGAAGTAACAAAATATGTTTCGACTAAGGAAGTCGATGGTAGACAATTCCAACTAAATATTAACGGTACCTAACTAAGTATACGTAATTATTGATTGAGCGATTGCCCATGGATATACGCAATGATAGGGGTGTCGCCAATGCATTGGAGACTAACACGGAAGAAAATAATCGTCTCCTTTTAATTGGGTCTCATGTAAAATATTTTATTTACTTTAATCTGAACATTGTAGCTAGCTAACTAGATTTAGGGGTACCTACCTGCCTTAATATTAATATTAATAGCCTTAAAAGCCTTAATTTATAGCAACATTTCAATATTATCTGGAAATTTTGTATTTAACAAACTATAAATTAAAGCTGCTTAGACAGATGAATAGTACACTTTTTGTGACTAAATAGGTTCAAAGCGACAAAATATGCGATTTTGGAAAACGACAGTAAAGTGTTTAACGGCACAGTAATAGGTGGGCAGTCGGGAATACACTGGGTGGTACTAAGCCTTGAACTTCCTATATACAGAAGTTGGGTGACTGCGAGTTGAGTTGAGTCCAGCAGTATATTTATTCCACAAAAACTTAAAACTTTAATAATTGCTTAACGTGATTTAAAGACTGCAACAGTGCCACTGCAAATATGTTGTACATTTTAATTTGTTGGAAACACTGTGTTTGAATGCATATAATTGATCAAATACCTGCTTAATGATACAGCACGTAGAAATTTATCACCCAAACAGGTAGATATATCGATATGATACAAGTCGCCTATTAATACTGTTAGGTAATTCATGTATGTTAATTTAAAATAATTTTGGCTCATGTCGGCTACACGCCACAGAAATGTCTAAAACATTGAATGATTAACTTTTATAGGAATTTTGTTTTGATTGTAGTCATTCAAATGTGCTATATTTTATGTAATATGTGTATACTTATGTTCAGTTCTCGAATCAAGAAATAGAAATAATTATGTTGCGCGGTACACGACACCAGATGCGTGGTGGCTTGTGGCTGCGGTCGGTCAGGTTTGTGCAGGTAGTACAGGGATCGTAAATATAACTACATTTTAGTAGTATTGATACATTTAATTGACGTAGATACCTACCCGTGTGGCCACGTTGCACAGCTCAATGACAATGTTGGATATGTATTTGTAATATTTATTATATGTCATACATATATAATATATAACATTAATACTTCTTTCACGTTAACAACGACATGTTTACTATAGTCAAGCGTGCGGTAAATGTCTTTTATTCGGTCTATATACAAAACAACAAAATAAAACTCCACTCCGTAGGAAACGAATGACAAACGTTGCCGTCGGTAAAGATTTTGATATGAGATTTTAAGTGGTACCGTCTAATCGAAAAAAATAATTATCAACCCTCTTGGGAAAAGGTTAATGATGATGATAAAAATGGGTTCCGGTTAAAATCCTTTTCCTAGTAGATAAAATACTTTGGCGTCAATTTCACGGATAACTGAGCGCGACTGGAAAATATTCAACGGTCTCCCCAGGGGTCTCCGGAGCTCCGGTCCCTCGGCATTATGTCACAGCTTTCTTTTGTTACACCGTGCACAATAAGCGTTTATTACTAAAATAAAAAAGCACTTCTTGTAAAAAATCTCTTTTAGCTATTCTTAAGCTGACACTATGATTTCACAAGCAAGTTTGTAAGGTTAATAATACCTTACCTACCTAACGTAATAATAACAACAGATAGTTATAGTTTTGACATTGTTTAACTGAGTTCTTTAGTTTTAACGGACTTTTACAATGTCTCAGTCCCCCACATCTTATTGACAGACACGTCACCGCGAAACATCACAGATGGCTGGTCCACGGCATGTGCGTTCCTTTCTCCTGCGCTTCTCCGCGCTTTCTCGTTTTAACGTCACAGTTATCAAAACAATGCGACACTGCGATTGGATTCAAATCTCGGAGTGATTTATTTGTAACCTGCCGTGTCGCTTACCGGATGCCTGGCGGCCGCCACGGCAGCGGCGGCTGCGGCGGCGTTCATTGCGCCCGCGCTAGGATACATCCCGTCAAACACACGAGCTCATTGTCTGTAACACACTCAGTGAACAGGGCACCACCACACACTCCACTAACGCCACAATCGACACTAGGGCACACTGCACGCGGTCACTCAGCGCAGGTAACACACGCGGCTAGTTGCTACGAAATACGACGCGATAAACAGCACAAGTATCCCTTACGAACGCCAACAACGAACTGATGCTCGCGGCGGGGGGACCTTCTCGCGCCCCCCCGACGACCCACCTCCTCTGCCACCCTTCGCAATCTTCGCATACCGCTGCCATACATATTTTCTCCACTCGAATTTTTCGTCGACTATCCTCATGTTTGAGGAATACTTAGCCGAATCGTAGATATACGCCCTAATAGATACGTATTATTTG
Organism: Agathymus mariae mariae; assembly: GCA_018251895.1. NCBI lineage: Eukaryota > Metazoa > Arthropoda > Insecta > Lepidoptera > Hesperiidae > Agathymus > Agathymus mariae. Next base: position 10,347 of record DWPT01001556.1, read on the forward strand.
AAGATGTCGAAGGGGGTGAGATGAGATGAGGGTGTTGCTTTAACGTATTCCCATTACGTGAACTTTAGCTGTGCAAAGAGTGTCGTAGTTAAGTTCGTATCGTATTAATGCGAGAATTATGTTATTATTTAAGTTATATGCAGTTATTTTCTCTTCGTGACTTTATAATCAAGGGATAAAATAATTGTGCTACAATTTTGTTATAACTATAAATTACTTTTGGTGTCAATGCCGTTGATAAAAATTGGGAAATACACAATAATTGTTATTTAAAACTGTAAATATAAACTAAGTAGTAAGTGGGTTAATTAGTTTTATTTCGCGTGTCAACTACAAGACCCTAGGTACTCTACACCTAATATAGTAATATCTTTCTCCACAATCCTATTACTTCTTGTTAAATTATGTAATATAACAACACGACCACAGTCGAGACACGAAGTATGGTAATGGTATAGTATAAAAGTATAGCAAGTCGTATTAAATGTCTACAGTCATCAATAACATAGACATACTGCCTAGATATAGGTATTTCCTTAGATAAGTAAAGACCAACACGGTTTTTCACCGTCGCTTCATTTCAAAAACCATTATTTATTATGCCTGGTACAAGCAACTTTTTTTCATTTTTATCAGGTGTTTTACAAATTAAATGTTTACTCCTTTCCTCTTGAATCAATATAATTATCAATCAATCTTTCTTTCATAACATTATGTTATGTTCGTATTTGCCTGTAATGGGTAAGTATTAATTGAATGTGATATTTGTAGTGTAGGCGGCACTAGGTAGCAATCAGATAGTCGTAGGTACGTGAGTAAGTAGCGGCTATCTATTTATTGCGGGCGTTTCATCTCACTCCGCCGGCGCGCGGCGCGCGGCGCCTGCTAAATGAACTTAACAGCATCTCGGGTGCTTCCTCTAGGGCTGCCCCTGTCTAAGAAAGAGTTTCATTTAAATCATAACAAGTATTTTAAAATCATGTGGAACAAGGCAACACATTTTTAGTGATTTTATAAAATAAATATTGGTAATCATTAAATGAAGTTTATGAGTTAATTTCGTTATCTTTATTGATTACCTAAAATAAAATATTGTTTATTATTTTAGTGTTTTTAACTACCCACTTATTTCTCATACATCCCTTCATTACGCAGGAAATAATGCAGAGGTAAAATTTTAAGCTATGTAACAAAATTATCTATCATTAAAATTCAATAAAATAATTATATACTTATTATACCTTTCTATTATTAACATAACCAGTAGGTATTAGGTAGTAGGTCCGGCGCCGGCGCATGCTTCTCAATCATGATTTAATCATGTATCTAAAATGTATTAATGTCCAAATCATCTAGTCTTATCTACCCGAAATATCTACGCAGTTTATAAATTATAGATTACAAACCATCGTGCAGCCCTACTGCGTGAAAGTAGGTAGGTATGTTTAAGTACGTACAACAACACATGTTTTTGTAGTCAATACTGGTTGCGGGTACAGTAAGCTCATTGCCTTTATTACGGTAAATATTTTTTAGGTCCAACTATCTACTTGGTCATCGGACAGTGCGATCTATGTAGCCGCAGATAAGTACCGAACAAGCCTAGTACGTCATTTCAAAAATTCCCTTTAAATAATAGGTGTAAGTAGACTAAAAATTCTACCTTAATGTACGTACCTATCTACCAACATAGGTCAACTCACACTTTACATGTACTATACATGAAAAATATTTAAATATACATGACAATTACTTGTAGGTACAACAGTAGATAATATTCATAACTTACTTTTTTAAATAAACATGACAATTACTTGTAGGTATAACAGTAATATTCATAACATACTTTTCGCCTATTTACCTGATTAAAGAGCAACTACGTGTGATTAACAACACCTATTAAGTTTAATAATATTTAAAGGTAACTTTGGCGCACCAATTGATTACGTGTAATCGCCGCGTGACATGTCAACATTTTGGCGGGTCGCTCGAAGTGCCTCGCCTCTCACATCAGTAGTTCGAGTTCCGCGCATTGAGGGTCGGTGCGATCTAACTTACGTAGCGTTTACAAGCGCGGGAAGTAACGAGCCGTGACAAAAACATCGTCGAGGAACGCTGGATCGTTTCGTTTTTATATTCTTTTTTCCTCGCTTAATTCTTATTTTGAATCGCGGCCGTTTTGCTCGACGACTCACAATGTGTCGCGAGGAGTGTGGGACGCCGATTCTTCACAATGGATGGACTATAATTTATGCCTACCTATCCATATTATCGCTCTGACCTCGGTTCAGGTGTAGAGATAATAAAGCGGCCACTTTTAATACTTGTATATCGATAACGCCATTAAATTCGAAAATAAACTTCGAGGTAGTAAAATAAATTGCAACATGGTGGTTTACATAAAGTTCACAGTGTTTTCCTCGGCTAAATGGCTCCCTCGGCGTGCGCAGTCTAGCGGGCGATCGTCGCGATAACGAATAAATAACAATCAAGCGATATCGCGGCGACATCGCGCCGTCGCACCCTTTTCGCTATTTATCGCCATGTCTCTTTTAATATTCTTTATCGCATTATGGAGTGCTAACCGACTAGGTACGGGCTACGGGGTTATAATAATGGCAACTTAAGTGGACAATTTTTGTGAATTTTGCTGTAGTAGGTAGGTTAATAAGTCAAACATGATTAAATATGTACCTATCAATTGTTGTCTTAATATTGGATTGATTTCAAATATTTTGGAAGGGATTAAATAGTTTAATACGATATCGCCTAATGTATTCATTAAAAACACTTACAAATACTTAAGTACCTCACTATTCACAAATAGATAATTATTTTTATGTAAGTATGGCTACCTATTACATAGATATGGGTGAGAAGGTAGTAAGTAGGTATACTCTGCAATATTTTTTACCATAATGTAACTACGTACATTACTAGGTAAACACCGAGCGATTCAACAGTCAGTAAAACAAGCGTAGCATACCGCGTGCATCTGTTTACCCTTGCCTCCCCACCCCTCTCCCACTCCTCACGTTGTCATGTTGAACAGCTCCAGGCATTATAGAGAAAAATGAACAAAATAATTGTTAAATTAAAAACAATTGTCCTATAATCACTTTTCTAGATACTATACCAATAATGTAAGTAGGTATACTTCAAACATCTTATTTTTATTTATTTTGAATACCTACATTACTTTAGGCATTAAGTGCTTAAAATACTTTAAGAGGGCTAGGATTAGAAACTCAAAATTGGTACATAAAAAGATTTTCTTGACTATCTACTGTACTAGGAACTTACTATATCAAATTTCGGGACAGGATAGAGGGAGTCTCTATATATCCTTTCGTCTATAAAAAGATATCGGGTATTGGTGGCAGCCCTGCGTGCTTCAAACAACCTGGACGACCGACCGAGGTGCATATTTAACCGGCGCGAACAATTAGTTGTATAACCGACCGCTGCCCGCCGGTACCGCCGGCCGCTGTCCTGTTGCAAAACAGTCCGCTCTACCGATCGCTTCTCAGACGGACAGCGCCATCGCCATTCTCCACCACGACGGTTTTTGCCTCAACACAAAACTTCATTAATATATAATACCTTCCTAATTTGTGTCCTTCAAATGTTTATTTATATTTAATTCTTAATTACATATAATCAACAAAATTACTAGTTGTCTATTTTTAAAAAGTTTCCAAGTTTTTACTTGTAATAAGATAATATATGTATACCTACTAATATAATAAAGAGAGAGCGTGATTTTTTTGTGTATATGTAGAAAGTAATAAGGGTATTCTCGCCATACATATTACACAACTTGGTCACAAAGAAGCTCGGAAGAAATAATTAATATTAAATGAATTGAACATTTCTTTAGAAAGCATTACTTAGTATTGAATTTTTTAAATACATTGCGTAAATACCTTCGATAAAGTTGGGTGTGGGTGTAGAAATATAAATATATCGGTAAACTGTTTTTAATGTCTCAAAGGCATTGCGGTGTATTAGGTTCAATATTACCCGGGCGTAATAGCACCTTCTAATAGATATGTTACAATTACTCGTATCTACATCGCACAGATGTAACGACATTGGCAATACGTGTATTACTTGAAAAGTTAATTCATTCCTACATCGTGGTTGTTTGGCAACGTGTCTGATGTTACAATACAATACTTACAACAGTGGTGTTGTACCAGTGTTGGTAGATACCCACTGGGTATGGATGTGTGATGTGTGTTGTGTGTTAAGTGTGAACAGTGATCGATGCAGACGCGCTGCACACGTGGGCGACGGCTAGCCGCAGACGGGCTGTTCGGTGCCCGCTAGATGCTCGCCAGCGGATAGCTGTAGGCTGTAGTGTACCGAGTTATTTATTGTTCTTGCCAATTATGTATCCTACAGACTTTACGTAGGTATTTGAGAACGTTATCTATTCTTAGCCATCTTTAGGAAAAGTGTGTCCGAAGTTTGTCACAGGAAAATAAACGCCTATTAATGATCCGATTGAAGCTATGTCATAACCGTCTCTATACGGTCTGCATTAGTAGTGCAAAATTACAGTTTGAATATAGTTATACCGACCATGTAGACACTAAGACATAATTATTGGAACGTTTAATGCATTGAATATAAATAAGTACCTACATACCTTTTAAGAAACTTCCCTTGGCCGTCTAAGATGGTCAGGTACCTTATTATTTACTGGATATTACCTGATACTCCATGGGTCAACTGACAGTATGTTATCCATTAACAAAGGTATTTTTGTTTAAATAATTTGGAACCAGTAAAAAGTGTAGCTTAATAAAATATATCATAAATAGGTAAATAAATAAAATAATCGTTTATTAAGCCAACCAATTACCGTAGTTGTTTTATTATCGCCGTAAAGCTGCCCGGTGTTCACAGAGCACGCCACCGGTGCGGTACTCGCCACGTATAAAACTCCTGTCGAACACAAAATTCCTTTTAAATAAAAAATGTTTACAAACAATGTTTGTGTTATTACAATTTTTCATTATACGCACTACGAAACTGTTTAACATTTGGTATCGAAACTGAAATTGAACAATTCAGTGCCACGAACTGATTGCTCGTGCTGAAAACAAATAAGAAGGGTTCGCTTGGATATGTGGCTGCGTACTTATCTACCCACTGACTGGCAACACATTACCTAGACAACATTACAAGGGTGGGTAGAAGAACCCACAGACGGTACCTATTATTGTACAAATACTAAGAACTTTATCGACTGTGATTTAGAATAGAATACCTATTCTAATTTTAAATAAATTCAAAATGAGGTCTACTCCGATATCTAGATAAATATGACAATTATTAATATATCACGAGTAGTCTTAGGAATTATTGTTAATCTAAAATTTTTACTTAAAATCGAACCCCGTTGTGTATTTAAGTGATACGCTATAGAACTGATATCAGGAGGGAAAGTACAATATTTTTGTCGTAGGTGGTAGGTAATAGATGAAATACTAACGAAGAGGTGAAATTAGACAGGCTGCCTACTTTAGCTCAGCTATACCTATTGTTCGTGAAGGAATGCCATTTTAATGAGCGCGCTGTGGCGGAACATTGTTTGTTTGGGCAGAGCAATGCGGCGCGCGGCGTGCGGCATGCGAGCTGCGGCATGCGTCACCGCATGCCTTAAGCATCTACTCACTCAAATATTAATGCCTAAGTATTTCGTTCGGCAGCCGATATCGTTCGAGCTTTAGCTCATGGCTCATATTACTTTGCCCTTGCTTAATGTTCAATTTACTTTGATATTGTAAGCAATTTTATTTAATTAGATTCGGACATGTGCCTCTGTCTGTACCTACTTTTTACCAGAGAACGTACCTAAGTTTTAAGATATTTTAATGACTCTTAAACGACAGACACAGGATTTTGATGAATAAAGATGTATTAATTTATGTAGTAACTCTATCTAGCTATATCTATTTGTAATTATGACTTTTATTCAATATTAAGTAGCACCTACGTATTTATTACTTTATTATTATTGTAACGCCCATCCAACTTGGTAAAGTCGCATACCGTAGGTAGGTACCTTCAGGTAGGTTTCCTTCCTTTTGTTAGTCAAGCTTTTTATATTCAATTCAGTTTAATTGTAAACGCGTAGCGCGAAAACTTCCTGGACTCATTTAGGTTTGAAAGAGAAATTAAAAATAAATGAAGCCGCCGGTGAAAGAACTTCAACAGAACTTACTCGTACCCACTACCGACCCACCTTACGTAATTGTCGCTTTGCTTTCCAAGTCCAATTTAATGCTACAAATATTCCTAAGTACGGAATATTAAACGGTATGAATGGAGTAGGTTTAATACTGAAGTATTCAAATGTTGAGAGAATTAATTTAGCCACAGATTTCCTCTCATTTTTTGGTGCCTCAAGTGTTGCAGACGTGTTTGGATATCCGTTGGTGGACTGCCCGCTGATAGCTTTCCAAAGAACATTACGTTTTCTGTAGCCGCACTATAACTAAGTAGATAGATTGGTATATATTTGCCGTGTTTTTTAAAGTTAGGTTAGGTTAGGTAGAAGGTAGTATTGACAATATCATGCACATACTTACTTTGACAGAAGATTCGGGGAACCTGAAGTGCGGAACGTAAGACCAGCATTGTAATTTCTATTTAAATTATTATAATATTGCAAGCGTAGCAACTGATAGAGTGACGTCACGACTGCATAATTCGGCCTAAACATCAAAATGTTATCTACCCCACTGGACTTCATTGCAGCGGCTTCATGTGTAATTAATGTATGGCTAAAAATACATTTCGCAAAATGCAAATTTCGGTTAAATATCGTGGAGGCCCACCGCTCTTCAAATGAAGGAACCTAATGCGACGCTTCGAAAACTATGAGAGCTCATTTAGGTTAGCAGGGGATGGCACAGGGCTCCTTTCTGGGTCCTACTTCTTACAGTATTGTTAAGATACGATTTCTAATTTAAAACTGGAGTAAAATACTCTCTTCATTGACTTATTATAATTTATTTAATTGTACTAATTTACTAATTAATTGTACCTAACTTTTTAGAACCGCGACAAACTAACACAAATGAGGTCTTCCGGTCAGTCCACGATCGAACGTTATAAAAGGATTCAGGCATGGCCCTCGGTGAACTTTAAACAATTATGCTCAGTGACAAAAGGATTCGTAGAGAGGTAGGGAAAGCTTTTGTTGTAGAAAGCACAATGATAGAGCCCAACTAAATTGTATTCTGGATAGACAAACCGTCACTCAAGTTCTACAAATACATCGATCATCATTTATGTACTTAAGACTGACCGAGTAGTGACCATTCCGTTGCAACAACCTAACATCAAGGAATGTAGTTCGGGTTATAACAAACGGCTTGCTTGCATCAGTGTCGAATTAACTATAGGGAGAGATCATAAGATAGACAACAAGTCCTAGGAAGAATTCACAGGATGCTGACTCTCCGAATATTCAATGCATAGGGAATGAGGTATCTATATTCCTTGGGTCGTCATGTGCATTACATACTCACTGAAGAGTTTCTACTAGAAAGAAATAATTTCTAGATATATATGGATGTATCGGTAGCTCGAGGGGTGAAACTTTAAAAAGTATGCTACACGACTCTCAAAGTCGTGGGAGAAATAATAACAAGAAAAGGGGAAAGAAACCATGGATATTCGAGTAAATTCTACATCTATTCTCCCGGATTATTTACAGATTTGGTCAAGTGGATTAGGGCATACTTTAGTGCATGCAAAATCATACACATACAAACATATTGGAGAGCGAAAGAGTGGATCTCGTCCCAGAAACGAACTCGTTAAGAAGAGAGAAAAGATAATGAGAGGTAAGCAACAGTCGAATCCACCAGATATAGATGTTTAGTTAATCCACGTGTTTCGGAAACATGAGTAATAATAAATGAGAGTAAGTACGTAGAGTTAAAAATAAGTTACCAACTTGTTCCAGATTTTACGAATAATGGATACC
>DWPT01001557.1:0-18349 GCA_018251895.1 Agathymus mariae mariae
CCCGGCCCCTGAACCCCGCACCCCACTGAAGCTTCTTGTTTACTACTCTGACGTGCCGTTCTCTTGCGCCTTCTGAAAATTAAATTATATTTATGAAATAATCATGTTTTTATATAAGTTATTCAAAAATCTAGCCTAAAATCAGTCAAGCCATTCCTGAGTTATAACAACGCTTATAATATATGTATATATTTGGAAGGTACGTTATTCCGGATGCTCATAGAATATACATCAAGCGTATGTGTATAATATTTTATTGTTGAAGCCGAACGAAGCCAAGACGGGTCAGTAGTTATGTATAATTCCGTTATATGTAACGGCTTAGCTGGACGTCACATGAAGAACTTTATTACTTTTTGTTACAGTGCATCCTGTTCGCACTATGGGGGAAGTCCCGAGATAGATAATTTTATAGGTATATATCAATGTATACTCACGTTCCGATCGTTGTTAGCTAGTGTGGGCGTGGCGTTCAGGTTCGGCGGTGTCCACAGCGTGGTCCACTGTCCCTCGGGGTCAGCCAGACACTCCACACATGACAGGAACTCCTGACATAGAAATACAAGTTATTTGAAACACAAAAATCGCATATTGTGAAAAACCGCTGAATAATGTATTTCATGTTTATTTCAGGACTAACTGAATGTGCAAATATATTAAATTCACTCTTTATATTGATTTGACAATGCGTAGAAAAAATAATATATATAGACACCTTGCCAGAGAAGCCGCCAGCGGCCAACAGCACGTCACCGAGCGCGGCGAGAGAAGGCGCGGCGCGTGCGCGTCGCAGTGGGGCCAGCGCGCGCCACGCCGCACCACCCGGCGCCAGGCAGTCGGCGGCTCGCAGGCTGGCGGCACCGCCCGACCCACCGGCGGACACGAGCAGCCCGCGCCAAACCGCACCACCTACTGAGCGCCGTGCGGTGGGCAGTGGCGGACCTTCCTTCCATACCTGCACAAACATTTAACATGTGCCTTCAATCTTTCATTAGTTCACTGGAAGGTACGGGCTCGTCGTAACTATCGAGGAAGTGCAGAGTCTGTTTAAACACTCATCTACAGTGCGTATTAGTTTAAGGGATGGTAAGTCTACACACTGCCGGAAAGTATAGGACATAATGAGTAATGTCTGGCTATAACAACCAGATTCGACAGTTCGGGGCCCACTGAACCACGGAAGCAATCATAAATCTTTCGGAATCCAACCCGGGACCGTTAACCTAGCAATCGAATACCAAAGAGGAGAGTAAAAGCACCGATCAGCTCAACTATTTTGCATTTTACACCATCTCATGTTTTTCGTGCGATAGTTAAAACTTTAATTAATTAATTTAACTTTCAATAACCAGTCCGGCAGCCACTCGTGTTGCCGTATTGAAACCACAATATTTACATTTGACTTTTTTTAACATAAAATAAGTTTATGTTTGACAACAATCCCACCTGATGGTAAATGGTGATGAACTCTAAGATGCTAATCGCACTAACTTATAAAGACCTATTCACTCTCTTCGAAAACACCCACGTCATATGTAGTAGGGAAGTATTGCTAGTGTAAAAAAAGGACCATGGAATATTGCAGAAATTAACTTATTTATCGTTCCGTCCATCGGCACATTAATTGTATGTTAGAGGATAGCGTTGATTTGAAAAGAACATTCAGTTTGACACATGAATCCGAGGATTCATAGTATGTATGTATGTTGGTATATAATACCGCGTACCGCTTGCGGGTCGTTTAACGGCAGCATCTCGGTGCTGGCGAGACAGTTCCAGCCGTCCGTGCCCCCCAATGCCCACAGCGCGCCTTCCCACACGACGCCCGCGCTCTGCGATCGACCTACACACGGCGACACACAGTTATTATTATTACGTATATTTTATTATATCGACAGTACCACCGCATAAAAATCACGAGTATTGTATGTCACGTGACATAACTTAACATCAAGCTTGACATAACATTTTTAAGTTTTATGGTGTACATACCAAACTAAATAGATGATAACGTGTTACAGGCGCAGCGTCAAATATGAATTGGAAAAGAGTGCACCCCGCCACCTACCCGGCCGGTGCGGATCGGCAGAATTGGCACACCATTGATGACACCACAGCGAACACAACGAACTGTCGAGTACGCAGGTGCACTTACGATGTTTTTATAAATAAATAAATAAACGTTTACACACTCACACCCCGCACTAGGATAACCTGTGTTGCGGGTGGCATGGACATACACGAATATACACAGACGTCACAAACACCCATGACACGGGAACAAACATTTATCTGTCACATAAATGTCTGCCCCGGCCGGGAATTGAATCCGGGACCCCTCGCTCGGGGCTATGGAGTCGTCTAAATTCACCAAAGCTCTACTAAAGCGTCACTCAGCTCTTGCCTGCACGTTGTCTGAGCGTAATTAAATAACAAACAATTTAATCACTAATAATATTAAATATTAATAACATAGAGCGACACCATGACCTTGATAAGTCTTCGTTTATTTATATTGTTGTCATACTAAAGACGAGTGTGGTATTCCAGCTATGAGATGCTTCATACCACCGCCTAGTACAACCATATCGAGTAACGGACAGAGGGGGGCACTACTGATGCAGGGCAGTACCGATGGTGAGGGGCGGCGCATCGCTCCAGCTGTCAGTGGCAGGACAGTAGCGGTGTGCGAGTCGTAGGCTGCGGCCTCCCGCCCATCCGCCCAACACGAACAGCACGCCGCGTGTCTCGTCAGCCGCTGCCGCTGCGTACGACCGCGCCGATGGGAGCTTGGCTCGTGCACGCCACGCCCCACTGCCATCTGCGAACTAATGGGAAACCGGAAAATTGAGTAGTCTATATGAGTGTTTGTGTTAAGTAAGTTCATCAAGATCAGAGATTTGCGCTTGTTTTAAGATTTTCAATATATTAAATATTGATAAAGTAGGAAAGAAAGAGAGGTAATCCATTCAAAACTAATAAAAACTTTACATTTTAATTAATTGATTACTTCAAATTAACTCTGAATGTGTAGCTTCATGTTTGTATTGTTTTGTGGCGACTTTCATCTAAACAATAAGAGATGTCTTTTATTAAGTATGCTCACCTAAAAGCCCAGGAGGTTACACTTTGCTACATTTTTATCAGTGTTCAATCTCCACCTTCAGGAATAGCATTAGTATGGGTTTCCCAGGATATTTGTTATTGTTATCTTAATAGACATGGCGACCCTGTCATCAAGGACCGCACCATCACAGAGTAATGTAAAGGTTTTTGTAGAGACGCGGCAGTATTGATCTCATCCTGACATGACACGTCCTCGTACACGCCCTACGTGATCTCACCTCCTCATAAACATCGACGGAGTCAAGTTCTGTGAGTCCATCGCTGCCGCCCACCACGTACACTTTTCCCTGCAATCGGGCCGCAGGGAACCGCGCGCGAGCCCGCGACATGTCGGCCACCGGCGCCCACTCGTTACGCTGTGGCGAATACGCCTCGGCACAGCGTAATACGCGTGCGCGGTCGTACCTACGTTGACCACGTATTATTACACACACACGGTAACGTCGTACGGGCGCACACGCCCTGTCGTGGGTAGCGTTGACAATTCAGTACCTGACGTTTATAAGAAATGAAAAATGGAATAATATTCGGAATATAGAAGCTTAATTTTTATACATAAATATAACACTATCTATAAGCCCCGCTTTCAGTCCAAAATTAGTTTTATGGTTTCGCATCCATTGCAAACTTGTCCCAATGATTATTGTTGTGATTGAAAATTAATAAAAAGACTTACCCGCCGCAAACAAGCAGTCGATCCCCAAGTGGAGCGCCGCCGGCTGCGCAACGCCCAACAGACATCGTTGCAATCCGCTCGCCTTCTCCCCGCTCTTCATCAGGCTCAGTGCTGGGGGGCGGAGCACCGGGGAGCCGCCCGCCAGCACCGAGCCCTCCCGCCCGTCTCGCAACGCGCGCTGCCAGCAGACGTCCACGTAGCACTACAACGGCGCCCACCGCCCCGCCGCCCTCCGCGCGCGCCGCGATCACCGCGCACTCTCCGCCGCCGTTCTACAACACAGCTACGTATAATGTAAAAATAAAAGACATATGTATATATATGTGTACTTCCACAGCATTCGAAAAAAAGGCATGTGTATCACTATCATCAGCACACTGGATGTTTGAACGCGAAAAAGATTTTACGCACCTCATCATCGTTTTCGGCGAGCGTGTACTCGGGCGCAGGGGCGGAGTTGGCGGGATGAGAGCGCGCGGGGGGCGGGGCGCGACGCCCGCGTTCACGCTCGCGCGCCTCCCGCCGATACTCTGTGAGCTCGGGCGCGTCGCCGCGCGCCGCCGGCAGCTGCCCGCAGTCGCGCAGCGCGCCGCCCGCGTCCACGAACACTAGATGAGTACGCGAGCACAGCTCCTCCACCTGACACGTAAAACAGATAAAGAGATAGATAATTGTTTTTTTTCTTACTACGACTACAGTTGTCACATGACATAGATGCTGAGTATATTAATTTGCTCACTCGTTCAAGTGAAGAAAAACCGTTCCTGCACTTTTCTATAATGGTGTTTGTAATTGCAAATTTAAATATGCTTAAGCGGACTATGACTTTTAACACTTTGTTTTCTTGAGAAGTAATGTTCCTAATTTTAATACTAAGAATAAGGCTAATTTGAATGTTCCAAATTTCAGACTAAACAAAACTGGTGGCCGTCTCATGGGCAGATGTGTAAATATTATTATGCGACCTAATCTAGTGAAACAGTCAAGCATCCAAGTCAACCACATTGATTATTTAAATAACATCAATCTAGAGGTGTGCACGCTCACCTCGAGGTCGGAAGCGAGGCAGTCGCGCAACCATGCGAGCGCTGCATCGGCCACTGCAGCAGGCGTATCCTCTTCTCTTTCTCCTGCTTCCCTCAACAACTCTATATGCACAACGGGCAACTGCGCAAGCGCACCCGCCTCGCACAGCCGGTCCATATGTGTCGCAATCATTGCGTCCAGAGTAGCACGGTGCGGCACTGATAAGGCGGGCAGCGCGCGCAAGGCCAAACAGTCGCGCGGAGTCGCGCGACGCACGAGGCAGGCGGCTAGATGCGCACGCGCCGCTTCCAACCGCAACCGCGCCGCCGCACGGTACAACCGCCGCGCTGCTGCGCCGTCGCGCACCCTCAGACTACCGGTATATGCGTATTCTAGCAACTAATAAAATTTCATTGTATTAGTATGATTATAAAAAACCAAAATAGTTACATATAAGTCATATATACAACAGAAAACGGTATTTAAAATTTATAACATTCAAATTCAAATTCAAATATTCTTTATTTGTACACCAAACAAAACATTAAACAAGGGATAAAATTATCCGGCCTGAAGGGCCAATATAATTATTGAGCACCAAAAATTTTTACTTCTATTTATATAAATCTTTATATATAAGTGAACATTTCTACCTGTCAATGTGTACGCATCTATAGGTGGGTACCTACTTCTCGTACTGAGTCCGGGTCTAGATCAGGCAGCCGCAATGCGCGCGGGGCAGACGCAAGCGCAGCCAACAGGCGCGGCGATGCAGCTGCCAACACTGCTCGATGAGCGGGCAGCTCCTCGCCACCTACAACACCATTATTACCAATGTACAAAACTAAATGTTAACATGCATACTAAATAAATATTGAATTTCGAACAATATATGCACAGGTAGGTTAACACATACTTGAAAATAAATAGTTAAAAAAATTACAATATCCACATACATAAGTGCAATCTGTTAACATGTTATACGTTCAACCGCGAAAGTAGTGTGAGACTTGCTCAGTTGAAGAGTTGACGTCTTTAAAGCGACCGGCTTCAATAAGCCTTATGGTCTTTTGGAGTCGAACTTCTGTCCTGGTGATGCAATGCCACTGTGTACTTCAACGGAGTCTAACAATTTTCTGACTATGATGTACTTATATATATGGACATCAAACGCATCCTGAAGAGATTCGAGTAATCGGAATAGTTTTCGACTCGCCAATTTCGGTTTATTATAGACTTAATAATGGACACCGTTTGTCCAATTAAAACTATTGTGTTCACTACACACCAACAGCCAGCACGACGTCATAGTGCTGGCGTGCCTTTCGCAGCGCGTTGAGCGCAGCCAGCGCACGCGCAGGCGCCGCGCGATCCTCCAAAGATAGCTCCTCTTCTAATGCGCTCGCTTCCTCGCCTGAGCTGTCGTCCGAGCGAGACGCTGAGGAAGCCGTCCCGCCTGCACAGATAATACACACCTTATATATCTCTACATAGTATAAAAGTCGCTTTCTGTCTATCCGTCTATACGTTTAAAGAGCAATGAACACCTACTGCAGGCATTCTGATCTGATTTTAATTAAAGAACACAGAAGAAGAAGACATCACGCACATAATGTACATAAAAACTTTTATATTTTTATCATTACCGTTATCTTACAAAGTACGCACAAGATATATCTGATCAGTTGTAATCTATCTGTCATTCGCTCCTCTAATCCTTACGAATTATTTACTGATGAGAGCGATAAGCTAATCGCTGTTGCATTATGGAACCAATTATGGATTGTGTATTTTAATGTTAATAAAAAAAAAAACTATGTGATAATGAAATAAAAATATGTCTTTCATATGAGAACTATTATTGTTCTCATGTTGACACAATATATTTGTATTGACGACACGATGGTAGTTATGACGCAATATTTATACACCGAAAATATGCATACTTAATGGAGAAGAAGAAGACCGTCTGTCAGACCAGCCGGTTCGGAATATGGAAAGCAACTAATTTCTGAGCGTACACTGAGTGTGAGGCTTCAATTATTTTGATAATCAAGCTTATTCGTATGTAAGCTCGTTGTGGACCCTTATGCAGAATCTATTAAGAAGCGAGGGTATGGGGACCGGACCTGCTGCTGGAGGTCACTGGGATTTGTACCACCCAACTTAATTCCTACAGTATGGTGTAGTGTTGGTAATATTTGTACTGTTTTGAAAATCTGTCTAGCGAATCGGTAATTGAGCTAGAAACCAGCGTGCATCCATTTTTTTTTATTATCCATTATATGCCTATTGTGATTTATCACTTATTTCAGTGAAGAAAAACACCGTGAAAATACCTGCGTACACTGAGTTCTCCATATTTCCATATAGACCCGCGCTTGATCAGCATTGCGAGCTGTAACCTTTTTGTTCTCTAATAGATAGAAGATAGTTACGAGATGTGAGGAATTCTCCTGAAAGATCATTCAGCGTCGGACAATATTTCAAACAGACCGTTAAAAGCCGTAGGTCGGTCGGGCTATTCCGACAGCTAAAGTAATCCAATTAGTTAACCTCAGTCAGGTACACCCGGCCAACGTCTATACAGTCTCCAGTATCAATACCGCAGTTAGTTCAAGGTGATCTAACCCATTTACGTAAGAGCTAACTACGTCTGTTTTTACCGGATCTTTTTCATAGAATGGAATGCACACACATAAACAATCAATATAGAATGTAAACATAACGAAACTACGCCTGCCTCGTATCTACGCAATTTGTCTTTGTAGTGATAAAGACGTGATATTACGATATTATGCACTTATAAGAAATTTGTACATATCCCAAATTTGTACAATATTTCATGAGTCTTAATATAGGTGGGATCTGTCATCGATACAGTCAAACCCTTTTTTTGTTCTTTACGTTGTGACGCGCGTAAGATTGCTCGTAACTTATGAGCTACATCTTCGATATTATTTATCTCAGCAAGTGAATATGGTGAGGAGTTAAATGGAAAGGCTTCAATATTTTACGGTACCTAATGCAATAAAAAAAAAACTATTATGTTCCTAGAATTTGAGCAACCGAATTCTAAGAATAAAATAGTATGAAAATTAAATTTATTAAAAATGTATAACCGCTAAAATTAAGTAAAACTTTCCAGCGCAGGTACTATTCTGGACGTAATGATTGTTTTCAGAAGCCAAGCAAAGAGGTGTACTGGTTATGCTATAATCAAATGAAACTAGACAGGTGCACAAACAACTTTTGGAGAAACTCGGTTTCTTTGTTAAGTTTTTTAAAAACGCTGCGTCACTGATGCCAAGGTTAAAATCGATATTTATTTATAGAAGCTATAAATGATTGAATATTTGAAACGGCATTGTCATTTAAACAAAAGTTATGCGTAATAACTGCTCTTCTAAGTGCTTGAGATTTTACAGGTGGACTGCTATCTATAAAATAGCACTTATAACTTTTTATTACCATGAGTACCCGAGTGATATTTCAGTTTAAAATAGGGACGTCATGAAGCTCCGTAACCGTAACTGAAACTTTCGGGCAACGGAAATAATTTCATATCCGTAGCCATAACCTATAAAACCTTATTCATATATCCGTATCCATATCCGAAATGTCATATCCATAACAGCCCTAGTTTAAAACAATGACATATCTAATACTGTCTGGTACCAAATTTCAGAATATTGCTATTTTGCCCGCTTCGGCAAATTGAGAAGTGGTTAGCCATTTTGCGGTTAGAATGATATTGTTTAAGGTTGGATAAAGTAAAGGGATGCTGCTGCAGAGTTGCAGTGTCGGATTGCAGGGGTGAAGTTGACTACGTACCTCAATAAAAAAAGAGTATTGTGAATAAATGAAAATAAACAATAAATAATTTTGTATCAACATGATAAGTATCGACGTAAATATATAAACTGGTTTATATTTTTTATAATTATATACATTCATTTGATATATAGCCTGTCCATCTTGAATAATGAACCTTTCAAATGGTAAAACTTTTTTTCATGAAGATGCCGTGATTCCGGATATTACACCGGAAAAACACCATATCACCGAGCACGCGACCGCTATTAGGTGGTACCGTTTGCTACAGCCTCGTCCGTTCTCCATAATGGTGCACCTTGAACAAGCAAGGTTTCACTCGAGGACAGTTGGAGCCCGGTACATGTTAGAATGAAGCACGAGTTTAATTTAGTTTTCCTTTATGTGAGTTTTACTTTTGTGTACATTAAATCTGTCGCGGTACCTTATAATTGTGCTTAGCGGAAGTGTCAATATTTGTTGTCCCGTAAGTGTTAAGTGTGAGTAACTTTACTTTGAATAATTTCAAGTACAAACTTTGAATTCTAGCTAATAACGATAATTTTAAACTTACTTCGTAAATAAAGGTAATAAGAATAAGCTAAAATATTTTCAGACACGGATGTACAATGACAATTTCTTTGCGATCGATTTGTCACGCAGCACCACGTACTGTCGTGAAGCCAGATTAAATGTCCGTTAATAAATCTCGGTAACTATCTGTATTTACCAAATACACCAGTTTTTACGACAGACGATTATTATTCAATTTCTCGAAAAAATGGCACAAAGATAACAATTCTCGTAATATCAAGGACAACGAAGTCATAAGAACGCGTCAAACGTTGTCCATTAGTGGCTTACTGTATCGTAATCATATCAGATACCGCGAGGTTTGCGGCATCGCGCATACAACTAAGATTACATCGAAGAGTTCCTCCCTTCGGACGGATATAGTACTTATTAGAAGCCTAAACAGGTTTCTTATAGTGACAGCTGACTGTCAGTTCTTAGCGTGGGAGCTATAACGAACGCGTTAAGGTTTAAAATTTCACACAGCGCAACGTAGTTATAGACAGGGGAAGCGTCTGATTGTTGACATCAATTTGTTCAATTGACGACCCTGCGGTCCGCCGCCGGCGTGTTCGCTGCTTCACCTCTTTGTAATCAAAACTTAGAACGCTTTCTCGCGTTTCAACGGTTGCGATTAATAAATATTCGAATGATGATAAGATGGTTCACCTACACAGCCGCTAGATTCAGTGTGGAATAATTTTCTGGTTGTAGAAACGTTAAGAAACGGGATTTTTTCCTTGTTTGTTATTCATGTGCAGGAGGCGCTGATGCGCGTTTGCTGATTAATAAACTTGTTTAAGTTTGCTCAAGTTCCATTCTTACGTCTATCTAGTTTTAAAAGTTTACTTTAAACAGTGGCCTCCTGCAATTGGTACCTATCTGACAGGTCCTGAAGCCCAATATTAACAATCAAGTAATGTGACATCAATCTGCGACGCTTGCTTAAAGTTGGATGTTTTGTCTCCCAACAGCAACTGGCCTCAGCTCATTAGAAGCAAGTTGAAGACAATCGGTCTTTTCTAACTTTCTAACGTAACTAAGGAGATCTGCAAAGTAGTTAGTGGAAGAGTTGGTCGCCATCTCGTGTTGGAAGTTCTGTAGTCGTACGAATGTCCGAAACGTGGCTTATAGTTATGTGTCGATAACATTCAACCTTGACAAGCTTAAAGTACGCTCTGCAGCAGCGAAGCGCTCAAGAAATATCATTAGCGTTCACTGTCCAAGTCCTTACCGCATTCGAACTTGCTGAACTCAGTCAATCACTTAAGGTTGTCAGAAGCCGTCGGGCAATGAGCGCTTCAATAGAGTTTACGCAACAAATCAAATACGCAGTCGAGACCCAGTTCAACTAATCACTGACGGAGCGACCTTCACCGTCTTGCCGTCACGAGGCCCGTTCCGCCCAATTGCGATAAATGTATAAAAGTAGTTACATTGACGAGTCATTGTGCTATTGCGACAGAGAATACTTTATATAACTGTTACTACAATCACGATAATTAAATTATTCCGCCTTTGCAAACTTGTTTTTTACAAATACTTGGTCCACCAGAATGTAAGAGGCCCCCGAAACCCACGTACGTCTTAACCAAGGCCACAATTACAGCTAAAGTGAAACTGATCACAGACCAATAGCGTCTAAGATATATATGTCTGTCGGAAAACTTCGTCTGTCTTTATATACAATCTGACTGAATACTCGTATAGTCGACGCACTATATAGTACTGTGCACGCCCCCACTCGATCTACTCATGTGATACGTAACATAAGTAATGTAAGACGGCGCGCGCAGTGATACAGTTTTACAAAAACTATGTAGGTACTGCCGAGAATTAATAGATTGTATTTTTAATCGCCACTGGCTTCAACATACTTTAAAACCAAATATAAATAGGTCATAAGCTACTTCATAGTAATCAAAATATAATCAGTACAAGACTTAGCAATATGGAATCTTCATAATAAACAGTGCCAACTAACTTTGGGCAGCAACTATTTTGTGAGAAAAAGAATGTTATATAAAAACTAATGATCCATAACAATACATTGTCAGTTAGTAATTAGTTTTCCATCATCATATAATTGGACTATAAAATTGGAGTCGAGTAACATACCAACTGCAATGTTGACTGCAATGTTATCGACTCAGAGTAAACAAAGAACAAATGCAAATTTTCCAAACAAACACTTATTGTATAGAACAGATGTCTTGAGACATAGTTCTGCATATTAAAGGTAATTACTGTTACCTGTGTTATTAAACCACTTGTAACTGTATCGTACACACAGTAGATTTTACAAACTCTTCAAGAATCAAGGTATGTCATCACTTGAAGAAATCTCTACTATGAGTAGTATACTCATATTTACATAGAACACTTATCACTACTTAGAGTATATAAAAATGATGTCTACAGGCCTTTAATAGCCATCCAGTTGAAATTTGCATTTACATTGGAGCGGTTCTATAAAATTTCTTGGAATTATGTAACAATATTTTAAACATCTCAGTATGTTATAACAGTTAAATATGTAAACTGTTTACATGTTAGTAACAAATAACAATAGTTGATAAAACTGGAACATTCTTTTTACTAACATTACAGTTTTATGGATTAAATTTGTAACGATTAAGTGTAATAAATCTATATTTTTAAATTTTGGTTGCTACTGTGAACTTTTGAACAAATCTATTTAATGGAACATTTTGGGCAAGACTACATTTATACCTTAATGAGCTTAAAATATTAAATCTTGATGGTTTCCAAAGTTGAGATGTTGCATGAATAATTATTTGAGTGAGATGTTCTAGAGCATCAACTAAACCATTTTTGCTAGTTTAAAAACAACAAATTCAGCAAGCATCTTTGATTAGTTAGATATTATCTTGAAGCATTTGATCTTCAATTAAATATTCATGAATTTTAACATACTTTTAGATGATGTAAGCCAGAGATTTCTAAAGTGGTCTTGACTTAGTCTTGATTTCTATCCCTCGAGGTCGAGATTGGTTTCCTAGGGGTCGACATAAATGAAAACTAATTTTAGAGGTCTAACATCAACCCCTATAAATCAATACAAATACTTATTTGAATTTTTAAATATACTGTATAAGTTGTATTTTGTATTTCTAGGCTTTTATAAGTTAGTGGATGGTGATGGATTTTTAAAGTAATTTGGCTATGGGGGTCTGAGGTATCACTTCATTTTGGAAAAGGGGTATATTGTCCTAAAATAGTTTGGGCATTATTGATATAGTGATATAAACTTATGACCCAGTTGGAACCAACACAAAACTTAATGTCACCGATAAATGTTTCATTTATAGTTGTATTTATTTGTGATGTATTCATTATGTACCAGTGGGGGATCCCACACTGAGAATCACTGGG
The DNA here is from genome assembly GCA_018251895.1 of Agathymus mariae mariae. Classification (NCBI taxonomy): domain Eukaryota; kingdom Metazoa; phylum Arthropoda; class Insecta; order Lepidoptera; family Hesperiidae; genus Agathymus; species Agathymus mariae. Next base: position 12,611 of record DWPT01001557.1, read on the forward strand.
GTTCTTCCATAGATGTGTGTGTAAGCGTTTATTCAAATATTAAATAATTTTCTATTTACTATCCACACTTTAGACAAAGGGTAACAAATTTTAACGAATAACAATATTAATATTATCTTAGATAGAAAAGTACACAGTTCATGTGATTATTGCTATCTAAATACCCATTCCTAATGAGGATTTTTTTTATTATCTGTCTTCACCTAAATAAGATAATTTATAAAGTTTAATATGAAACACATACAATTTGTTCTGAATAGTCATTTTATTTTATTTCAAGAAAACACCACTTAAACAGTTTCTAATATACATAAAAACTCTGTGAATTAACCATTTACAATCTACACAAGAAATGTTCAAGAAAATTAAAAATATTTCCAAGCAGGCAAGTATTTATGTTAACATCTTAAAACACAGTTTATAACAACATTAAGCGGTTAGAAGCATTTACTTGATTAAATTTAGGAATGATACATGTACGTCAGCACGTACTAAGTTATGTCATGTTGATGTTAAGTTAGCGCCGTAATTTCTATCGAAAAGTACGACTGTGAATACTTTTCTCGGCATTAGCACAAAATTTTCATGTCAGGATGTCAGGATGTGTGTATGTTACGAGACAGGATACTCACCATCACCATTCCTGTAGTCGTCTTGTGACTTCATGGCCCCGGCGTGCAGTATTGTCGCTAGATGGAAGCCTCACGTTAACCGGATTAGACCGGAGCAAGCGGCGAGATCCCGCCTCGCGCTGAGGAGCCGAGTCGCGGTGCGCACTGCCCACTAGCAGATTATAATCATAACGCGATTTCAGCGTGCCTTCAGGGAGCAGTCGCTCTGAAGCGGCAACATAAGCGAACCACAACACTCCACTGCACACCACTAACCGCGTGCACCAACAATGCCACACTTGTTTTGAACTTTTGACATTGACACTCTTGACATTTCTAGATTCCTCCTTTAACTTCCGGTACCGATTGTATTCTACTCGCTGTGATGTGACAGAGATATTTGTAGAAAATAAGAAAAACAATTGAATCACAGATATATTATTCATAGTATTATTATGACATATTAAAGAAACAAATTATAATTATTTTCACAAATAAATAAGGGTTTAAGTTTTAGTTTTTTAAATATAATTAATTAGAGAATGGCAATTATTATAATAGTTTATATTTCAATTATTTATTTCTTGTACTGCTATTATATGTGTATATACGTTTAAATGTAGATGAAGATTAGAAAACAAGATCTCATTCATTGGTTATATTAAATGTATCAAGTACTTTTATAAAATTATTAATTAATTGTCATAATTATAATAAAATATTTTCTATGAATTTTTCAAAACTTTCTTATCATTAACATATCAGTCATTACCTATGTACGTTTTACTAGAGCGTCAATCGTCATGTATCATGTTAGACATGTTACCATAAACGATGCAAATTTATGGGGAATTCCCAGAATTGCGGGGAATAAAAAACGTATGGAAAGTTACACTTATACCATAACAGCCGATAAATGAGTTTTCGGACGATCTCTTATTAGTATTAAACTATTATATCGAATATTACTTATGTTACCGATTACTTTTTTTACTACAGGACATTACCAGTTTATGTATTGTAGTAGGTACATTACTACGTGGAAAAGTCCCTATCTAGAAGGTAATACAACAACTAATCTGTTTCTATTCTGTCGTGGGAAAGTCCCTATCTAGGAAGTTATATAACAACTAACCCTGTTTCTATTCTGTCTAGTTTAATAATAAACATACTTATATTGTATTCGACCCTAAATTTTGTTTTTAGGGCGAACTCATACTATGTTGGATTTCACTCAACATAGGCTTGATTCACTAAGGCATCAGTAGAAAGAAAGTTCAGTGACATAAAAAATATTAAACACACACACAAACACACACATCATACACATCAGCATTGGACTCGATGGAGAGGCGTGTAAAGAGGTTCATTCTTGACCCAGATGTTTTCAAATTTATATCGTCAATAAAAATATTAAATTGTACGATATGGCAAAAGCCCTAATAAAAATGTATTAAACCTGCATAAATTAAATTTGATACTGTGGGGAATTTGTGGGTAATCGGAATATTTTCTCCTTGAATTTGGGGAATTTCGCTTTGATTTTTGGGGAACTAGTAAAATGGGTATTGGCAACCCTGAATGTAAAAAAAAAGGAAAGAAATTAACAACAATTTCTGATTCGCCCATTTCGTACTTTTTATTCCTAATACTTTATAATTAATATTCATTGATTTGAAACCTTTAGTAGTGTATAAATTATTAAATTTTTGTTATCAAATACATATCAGGTACATTTCATTCTTTTTATTGTAACAACTGAATTCTTACAATTCTCAATATCCTCAGGTCATCAGATTACTTGATCGTCTAATTAGAGGACGGCTTTAGTCTTTTTACAATTTAGATCTCTTACATAGTTCGTGAATTACTAATTAGTGACCAATAAAAATATCGTTGGTCAACTTTTCCAGGTACAAACATTAATTTACATATGATGAGCCTGTATTCCTAATTGTGTTGAACGTTATTATTATGTATTTTACTTTTGCAGACTTAGTAGGGTGTGCTTCTCTCATATACCTGATGAAAGTGCTGTTTTTATAGGTTATTTTAAATCGCCATACAGTTATAATTTGCTTTATAATTAATTATTCGTAATAAAAGTGTTCTGTACCTTGTGGGATTTTATTGTAAGTTATAAAATTGTACTGATGAAATCTCGTCATTATGCTGTAGATAAATAACAGTATTGGTTTTTATAGACATGACAAACCAGGCTTCCCCAGTTGAGGAGCAGGAAAAACTCCTTGATGAAGCTCTCAATGTTGTTAAGGCACAGGTCAGAAGTTTTTTATAAAATTATTTTAATTCAAATGTGTATTTGAATTTTAATATCCATTCCTATGTCCTACAATTTTTTTTATATCAATGCCTGACTGGTTTATGTATATGGAGGAACTTAGGGAACAAATTAGACTTAGTTTTTGTACTTGGTGGTAATTATTAATGGATATCAATGCAGTGGTGAATTATGATATGGAACAGGCAGAAGTAAGGTGTCATAGAGGTGGTAAAAATCCTCATTCATTACCATCAGTAGTTTTGCACCAAGAGGTCTTATGGGTAAAGAATTAGTGCAGATGTTGTGTTGGTTTCTTAGTAATGTCCAAAATTTTTTATGACAGCCAAACCATTTTTAATCAGTAAGGTACCATAAATATATAATTATCATATTAAATATATAATATATTGGATTCCTATAGAACACTATAGGTGAGAACCTATAAGAGTAACTCTTGATGTTTTTTCCATAGTACTAAAAAACTATTAACCATTTAAATGTCTCCTACAGGCTTTCCAGATGAAGAGATGTCTTGACAAATCAAAGCTTATGGATGCTCTAAAGCATGCTTCAACCATGTTGGGAGAATTGAGAACCTCATTGTTATCACCTAAAAGCTATTATGAGCTTTGTATCCTTTTAGATAGTTGTGGATGTTTGCTTTTTGATTTTATTATTTAAATAATGAATAATATATCAATAAAGGATACTTTTGTTCCAATACTGGTACCGAGTTCCTTATCACAAGTTATCCTCCAGAGTTTGTATGTGCATGTCACTCGACAACTGTATATCATGATACTAATAAAATCGTTTTTTGAATCTTGTTTCACTGAAAAATGTTGCTTGGATTATTTCCTTTTTTTTATCATTTTCAATTCACAAAGTTTTTTTTCTTTCCATTTAAGTATTCAAAAATTTTGATAATTTATTGCATAGTGTTTGTTATGTAATATGTATAATATATATCAAAGAAAACTTTATCACAAATCAGTGTCAGAGGATATCTTCTATTTTTGTAATACTAGTTAGCATCTGATTAGACAATCTGTTGTGTACAAATGTTTTGTATTATATTTACCCATTTGATTACATTGTTACTTTCATAAGGTAGGTACCCATTTGTTTTTAGGTAATATAGAATATATTTCATAGCTTCATGACATAGTCACTTCAAACAACTTGGCTTCTAATCAGTCTTTCACTGCTTAATCATTAGTTTCCATCACATGTTAGTCTGTAAACCAGGCTGTAAGATATATAGACTTCCATACACCACGAAAAATGCACAATGAAAAGTCCTTAACTCATTCGTAAAGACATGGCAATAACAGATGAACTTCGTCACTTGGAACTGTATCTTCTGGAAGAGTTCCAGAAGGGTCGCAAGGTAGCCGACCTGTATGAGCTGGTGCAGTATGCTGGCAACATTGTTCCTCGGTTGTATCTGCTCATCACTGTTGGTTTAGTGTACATCAAAACTAACACCAATCTGAGACGGGACCTTTTGAAAGTAAGAATTAAAAGTTGCAGTGAAATATTAATGTTTTCATAGTATTTAGTCATCGATTTATACTAATCATTTATTTAATTTTGATTGATCTCATTAACCATATGCTATATTACTAAGCAATACTCATATTCTTCATCAGTGCATATAAATTTTGCTAAGAATATACAAGGACCAAATGAATATTTATGGTGTAACGATGTCAGGGAGTTTATAATATGAATTGAAACACACGGATTATGCACTAAATGCACTGTTATTATGTAGGTATTGAAAAGGCGATAAAATTTATGTATGTGCTTGTACAGTACGTAACTACTGACTAATATTGCTGCAAATACAAATATAAAATGTCGTATTTAAGTCAGCGTAATCTGTTTTATCTCCAGGATCTTGTGGAGATGTGCCGAGGAGTACAGCATCCTCTCCGTGGTCTTTTCTTGAGGAACTACTTACTGCAGTGCACTAGAAATGTTTTGCCTGACACCTCGGAAGCTGTCAATGAAAATGAAGGAACGGTGAGTTTGTTATTCTGTTATATTCTTATTCTATATGTATATGTACATATTACTAAGCGGAAATAGCTTAACGATTTATTAACATTGTGGCGATGATCCTCTTTACAATAAGACATTTCGCCACCAATATTTGAGTCACGCTATTTAAATTTTCTACCGGCTTGTATGTATATAAGTTCCCAATATAATACAATCGGAGCACGACCACTCACACGCGAGGCTCCAGGAGCATCGAGCCTGGCAAGACATCTGTCAGTGTCAAAACATTCGGTTACCGTTTCCCATCATATCGAGTTACGCTGATGAACTGGTGTAAACTGGTTTTTAGTTGCTCGAGAAAACCTACATTATGACCTGATTTCTATTCGGCTTGTCAGCTGATCGCTTTTGATTGAAGTCTACATTACTCGTTTAGTATTTGAGTTATAACGTATTATGTAATTTAGGTGCGAGATGCAATCGACTTTGTGTTGATGAACTTTGCGGAGATGAACAAATTGTGGGTTCGCATGCAACATCAAGGACATTCAAGGTGTGTACAACTTCATTGTATCACATGAATAGATATTCCAGAGCTCGTACGACTATTCAGTTTGTATTAAATGTTATCACTTCTTATATCATTGTATATTAAAATCTTCCACATACAAGGCATGAATACTTTTGTCAACTTATTAGTTTTTGAATAGCAACTGAATTTCGGTACATGAATACATGGTCATGTGTTAATTTCCTCTACACATCACTTTACTTATGAAGGAATCACCGAGACTGTAATGTAGGTATTTATCAATGATCAACTATAATGTTTAATAT
>DWPT01001558.1:0-18347 GCA_018251895.1 Agathymus mariae mariae
GGCTTCTGTCGCCTCTTACGACACCCTGTTTCGCCAGCATGGGATTGGGGGGAGTATTCTAGGCCGCCCCAATACGGCCAATATATAATAATTCGCTCCAATTCCTAACAAATCCTGCAAGGATTAGAAATCAATTCACATTCAAAATGTAACTTGCACGATTAAATTTTTACCTCATAATGTAAATACAAAACCAGTACTAAAACTTAATATACGTAGTCCAGACCGAATCCATCCGATTTTAGTTAACATTAGTTTTTTTTTTTTAAATAACAATAATAGGATTTTACAATTTGAGTCCTCTGACCTTATCCAATTTTAGCTTAACAATTGGAGAATATTACTAGTCAACCTTTTTATCGATTAAATGGTACAACAAATAGTCGAATGTTTCCTAGGAAGTTCTAGATTGTCTAATAGATTCCATACTATCTTACTAACATAAATATTGTTTTGTAAATAAATGTAACCCAACTCAGTTGTCAACATTGTGAATCAAAAGGAAGGATATTAACTATGTTTTAATGCCGCATTATTTAATTAATGTCTTGTACGGATTGTTGTCAGAGCTTTTAGTTGCATTAGTGACACCGTAACGACAACTTTTCAACTATACAATGTCAACTATCGTGAAAACTCGTGCGCTCTCGGGTGCGATCGGACACTTTCGGGAGCGATCGAGCGCGGTCGGCTGCGCGTGCGACGTTCTCGGCCCCGCAGGAAACAGGAAGTGGACTAACCGCGGGCTTCCGCTCCCATTCGCCGCTGCTGTTGGCCGGACGCGCACTGTTTCATTCACTACGCGGTGTTGACGGTGTATTTTATACCATTGAAGTAATCTTTATATTTATAATCGTTGGGCGTTCGTTACTGATATTGTAACTTCTGAATAACTAGACAGATTATACTTTATTCTCAAAATACATTTTTTTTTGTCTATTTGTTTGTTTCTCCAAAACTATGACAGGAGGATAAGATAAAGGGGCATAAGAGGCGCTGTTATTTACTTATTAACAGACTCTGTTTATATATTGAAATTATTGTTATATTTTTGCCGTAGCTGACCGTGTAAATAATTCGCTTACGAGGAACTAGCGGAAAATAGGATGACGTCCGAAGCTTTTCTCTGTTATTAACAACCTTTGAATGTGCTCTGTAATGAAATGAATATATAACGAAAATGTATAGTAACAAAAGTCTGTATACTAGTATATTTTTGAACTGTTATTGTCAGTGAAAGCATTTCACACCACAGCCTGTGGTTTAAGAGCCGACATAGAATCAAAGACAGGTGGGGGCCCCACCTGATGGAAAATAATTACCGTTTACTATGAAGTCCGCTCATGATTTCACGGTTGATGCTAAAATCATACCATTATCATGACCAAGCAAGTTTAAATCCTACCATGCATGAGTGCCGTCGAGAATCAGCTGGGTGGCCTACTGGATCCAGCGATCGTCGAAGAACGGACCTAGCAACATTGCTTCATTCGATGTTTAGCGTGTACCACGACCAGGAGATGTTGACTCAGACTGAAGGAAAAATTAAGCCCTTGTTCTTCTTGTAGAATCAAAGTTCAGTTGTAGTTGTTGATGTGTGATTCATTTTATTTTCATTTAGTCATTAAATTAATACTTGTAAACATAAAATTGAAAATTTTCCATTGCAGGTTTTATTCCACTTTGATGTCATACTGTTCCAATTTCATGGAACAGTATATAGTTACTCATTTTATTACTATTATTTCAGTTAAAAGTGTACAAACAGGCTTTGATTTATCAGGTTAAACTGCAGTGATTGTTCTTGGAGTATAAAGTAAAAAAATACAATCGAATTTAATCTTAGTTTAAAAACAAACCTAGTGAAATATATATTGAATTTTACTGATAGTTTATTTTTAGACACATACAAAATCACAGTAATAATGAATGCTAATTATTGCACACTTCCATTAAAACACAATTACATCAGCTCTCCATTTCTGTTACAGTATTATTAACAGTTTACTAATGACACGTCGGCATTCAACATTAAGACAGAACAGAACTAATTAAGAACTTTGACGTCAGAGTTATATACAAGCAAGAGACAGAATTTTAATGATAACAGGACGTGACGTCGCGGCTCGTGGGCGTTAGCGAAAGTTCGCGGGACTCTCATGAGTTTTTTACGACATAATATTTGTTTCAAATCGATTGATTGTGCAGTAACCTTTAGAGAAAATTTATACTGAAATACGTCACGCAGATCTGCGTTAGTTTCACAGAATTGAAATATCTTTGTTATTATTTTTCTTTTGTTATTAGATTTTATGTGATGAAATTAATTACAGGAATAGTTCAGTGTTGGTATTATATTATTATTTAATTTACAGAATAAGCTTGGTGGAAGGTGTTCCATCCATCGTTCAATCTAAGCTAATCTGTATTGCTGGTGATGCATCCTGCTGAACAACGGACGAGGTAATAGCGAACGGTCCCTGTAAGAGGGTCGCTGGGCTTCACTTACTACCAGTACTCCAGCCACCACCCTTCTAAAATCCACCTTGAACTGTTTATTTGTTTTTTTGGTTTCAGTGTGATAGAACCGATAAAAAGCTGGTCCGCCGCTTCCGTCTTGACAGCAACGCATCACTGATGATTTTGACGTTATGGACTTTTATAGGCACCGGTGACCATTCACCATCGGGTGGCCCTTCTGATAGTAATCTTTTCAATTCCGTATACAACAGCATTACTCAAATCGGAACACCAAGTTAACCGAAGAAGAAGATATGCTCAAAATTTGTTACATAATAATATAATCATTTAAGATATGTCGATAATTTTGTTAAATAAGGCAATTTTTTTTCACATCTTTATTTTTAATTAAAGAAGTTATTTGTTCCTTGTTATGTATTCTTTTATTTAATTCAAATCACAATTGCAAAAAAAGTAATGATCTCGAGCAAAAAAAAATATTGAATGTAATCCGTCCTATAATCAAAGATTTAATTAAAAATGTAAAAAATACAATAGGCTTGTCATGGTTTTAATACAACATTTATAATACCAAGATATACATTTCGCCGCAGTGTCAACAAGACTTTACTGCAATACCTTTTGTACAGTAGTAACTGTACGTTACTTACATAGTTCATGAGTTTATTACATGAATAAATAAACGTTCACACACTCATACCTCCGCTAGGAAACCTTACGTCACATACAACCACGCCCTGATCCCTAACATTTATCTGTCACACAAATTTGCCCGGGCTGCGAATCCCGCACCCTGCGTTCTGTAATAAATGTCACTACCGAGACCAATTGAAACGGGCTCTTCATTATTACTCAAAACCGTTAATCTTACCGAACGCAGCAATAAAAAGAACATTAATGATCACGTTAAAAATAGATTATATTCGACAACGCTATCTCATATCTTCGCGGAAACAACTATGTATTTGTATTACTTTGTGTTTACTGCCATTGACGTCGGCGGAAGCATCAATGAGACCCCGCTCCATTCTTACTTCACTTCCGCTAGCTATCTCTATCGCACGCCGCCTAATTGTACCGATAAAGTAGAGACGATAAGTGTTTTCACCGTTTGCGCCGCGATAAAACAATTTCATTGATTGTGAAAGTTGTCGGATTCGACTTAGTGCGAGTGGTTTAAGTATCGTGTGGTAATTTGTTTTTTGTTTAGGTTTGAAATGTTCGATAAGAAGAATTATATAAGTTGTAAATAACTTTGTATTTTAAAAATTTATCGCATTTTTTGTGTAAATAACTCGTGATTAGATGTTACAAACTTACTGAGTAGGGAAGACTAGGGCTGGTGGTGACATTTTTTAAGAGTCATAATTTTTGTTTCTTTTATCTGGTTATATGTATATTTGATTGTGCAAATATTCAGAATTTATATAAAAAAATATACTAGTCTATTAGAAATTACTTAGACATAGAATATACTTCGTTTCAATTCTTTAAATGTTACAGACATGTCACAAAATGTAGCCGTTTGCGATGTCACATTTTTTTTAGTTTTATCATTGACCAAAATAGGTGTTGCTTTTTGTTAGGTTAGCATCTTAGGATAGTAATCCATGCTCAGTTTATTTTTAAACGTTCTCAGCCTTCTTAATACAACAAATTTATACAATTTATGTGTGGGATGAGTCGTACTACTTCTTGTATGTCCGTCGAAGCGAAGCAATACTAGGCATGTCACAACTTGTCCTGAGCAAACGTAACGTTTAGCTTGAACACTGAAACTAACAATTCAATATTAAAAGCAAATAAATATGACTGTAACTACCACCAACTACAACCATGACTAAAATAATTTAAAAAATTGAGCATTAGGGCAGACATATTACATCACGATTATCTCTGTCTTTTTTAAAAAACAGATCTGGAATTAAAACTCTTAAAACTCATATAATTAAGTGAAATAATAATCGTGGTTCTATTATCAAATTAGTCTAAAAGTCAGTCATATTCCAAGTTATCTGTATCGTAAACATCTTACGCTTTAATTGCACCGGTCTGAGAGGAAGCATTAAGTGGGAAATAATAATTGACGCGAACAGGGAACATTGGTATCCGGCGGAAGTAACGCCAGGCGGCTCGGGAGGTGCTTCATTCTTTTCTCTTAGACCGCGCCCCGCGCACTTCATTCACCCGAGCGTGGGAGAATTTCGATGCCGCCTTAACCGTAAAGGATCGTGCACATGCCAACTATAAATCGAAAAGTTTTTAAAATCGGAAGCCGTTTATAGTTTTTATAACGATACCGGTTTTACCATCAGGCGTTACTTTACAACATATCATACAACACAAGAAGGACATATTGTGTGTATATGACTGTAATCTATGATGTCGTTTGAAAGTTGCGCAACCACTAAAGAATCTAAGATATTATACCTACCTAACATATATGCATTTGAATATATAGAGAGAAGACGTAGTTGCAGCAGATGAAGGATTACTATTTATGTACAGAATAACGCGCCCACCTAGCTGGTCAAATATTGTAGAACAGTTACACTGCTGCGCACTCGGAGTAAGTACTCATAAACACAATGTACACGGCCCTTAGGAGCTAACTCATGAATGAATGTAAACTAAAGTTATCGACAACGCCATGCGCCGTTCACCAGAACGCTCCACTCAGCCGCTCGGGCGCGCCGGGCTCGCTCCACTGACCCTGAGGATGTGAATGAACGCAACTGATTCGACACCAAAAAGGGCACGAGACACCAAAATAAGAATACATTTAAAATTTATTAAACGTTTATTAAAGCTTTAAGCTACCGAGCTTGTTCGTCAGACAATAATATATATAAGAATAGATAACAATAATAAGGTACTAGTTCACTACTCTATCTTCGCTTCGGATACCTTGATTTCAAATTTACATATGTACCCCGTAACCTATACATTCCTCCTGAATCGTTTTATCTGCTGATAAAAACCACATAGAAATCAGTACAACGATTTTTGTGATTATCATGTTCCAACAGACAACAAAATACTTTGTTTTTAAACAATCCAGTAACTATGAAATTATAACTTGATTTGGTCTGTTGGGATTTGTGGTACGTACGTGTTTAACATGGATCAATTTTATTTAGAACTCTTGTCAGTTTGGCTGTTTGTTTAAAGTATATCCATTTACTATTCAAGGTATTTATTCGATATTAGCATATTAATCAATTTAAAGTCTGTCGTAACTCGCTGCACATGACAGGTGTACCCGCTTTGCCATTACGAACGGAGGATCCCTTGGGTTCGTTAACAGAACTCTTACTACTAGAGTTTACTAGATTATTACAGTCGCCGGCAAAATTTGGTCCAGAATAAGGCATCGTGCGTGTATCGTTATGTAATGGATACTTTTAGAAACGCTTTTAAAATATAATCTTGTATCTTAGTATTAGAAACATGTTTTATTAACTTAACTATTAAAAGTTTTAAAACGGTAAAAAATTGAGTTTTACAGTTCGTAATATGAATATGGTTTTCTTCTCTCCATTCGTAGTTCAGCTGAAAGGAATTTCTTTTTGAAATAAGCAGTAGCTTGGTCAATTTCTTTTTATTAACAAATTGATTATTTTTATTTTTATTGCTAGTGTTCAAGTCAATAACTGGTATGTTATCTATCATTTAAAAAATCAAATATCACTACTTCCAATGCTCATGAATGAATTTGAATAAGTTAAATCCAACGAGCAACGAGGAGGGAGCAACGAGATTTTATTTACGTGACCAGTTACACTTAATTATAAATGGTTGAGATGAGGAAATCGTAATTATTTTACTAAAAGAAATATCCAAGAACCTACCATAACAGGTTTTGAACTTTAAACACCTTCATATCTTGCTATATCTGTTATATAACAAATTTTCATTTGATTTTTAATACCACTGACAATATATATTTATTTTCGTACTATCTGACATAAGTTCACTAAGGGTGAAATTATCGCTTGTGCAGATTTGTCCCAGTCAACCTAGGATGGTAGTGAGAGCAAAAATTAAAAACATGAATGGATGAAGTTCCTTCCACTTCAAGAACGAGAAGATATTTATAAGTAATCGTCTAATTTATTTAAAAGATTGAATGAATCATTTATTTATTTGCAGTGTTTGTGTTTACATGAGATCTTAATTACAATGCACACATGAGTCTCACAATTATAATTAGTAAAGATTTGCATATCTTATAATTGTGTGTATTCTAAATTATTAATCATAATTCATGTTTATTAATGTCATAGATAATTCTGCATTGTCATTGAATTTATAATGATCAAAAATTTGCTATTTTTGTATTCAACACATTCGTTTAAACCACTATACGACTTGAAAGTCATGACTTAATAATTAATCAGCATAAAAATAATATAGGTAGGTGTTGTTTTAAACAAATTTGGTTGTCAACAGTCGGCCGAATATTGAGAAAGTATGAAAACTTTCCTTATTATTTTCTCTTAAGATGTTTCCACGGTATCGGAACTAATCAAAGTGAATTTTCCAAATGAGAGACAAAGTCCTTTTTATAGGTATAGGTACACATATTGCACGTTATAAATGGGTCGGATAGTTAATTTGTGCATGCAAATGCTGCGAATTAATAATGAACGCCGTCTTATTTGGTATCGATAGCGCCATTAACATCGGAGCCGGTCCATAACCTAGTCCTCCATGTATACCGTGGTGGAATCGTGTCCAGTAAACGCGTGCGTTGTGCGCGCAGGTCTGGAAATGCGCGCGTAAAACCAACCGGTCTTTTTTATTCGATGCCTACTTCCCGCAGATGTACCGCAGCGGCGTTGAATAATTTTGAATAACAGCATAATTAATGTCTATTAACAAAAACTCGTCCAGATTTGCGGAGGTTAAACGTAGAGCAATTAAAATTGTAACTGTTTATATTAATAGAGTAAATTGTATTATTGATTTATAAGATTTAATATTATAACCATCATTACAGAAGTTGAGACATTAGCAGACCCCACACACTTTCAGGGACATTATAAAAACACTTTTGTTGCATATACATACATGACATATGTTCTTAAAATAATTTTCTTCACCGAAATAAATAATTAAATATAAAATATGTCTATGGCCAGCAGTGGACATCTTCCGGCCGATGATGATGATAATGACGATGAAATATAAAATTTTAAGTTTTATAAATAAGATGTTCATACTAGATTCGAGCCCGAGTACTCTGTCTGTAGTATATGAGTTCTACGTTTGAACCATACCACGGTTTTAGTTAGGTATGAATGTTCAGGAAATGTCAGACAAAATATATCTAATACTGTCTACTTCAATCTTTTTTTTTTGAAATTAGATTTAAATGATTGGATGGCTTCGTAAACAATGGATGGCTTCGTATAAGTGTTCCAATAGATAGATACGTAACAATAAATTTAAGTCACCTGATGAATATATTTAAGAGCATATTTCTTAAATTGGCTTTAGTAGGTTTTTCGTAAACGTGCCTATTTTAAGTGTAGGTCGCCATATGACTACCGAGTACCGACAGCTGTTTCATTCAGCTCAGGAGTTGCACCGGACAAGTCTATAACAACACAAGTCAATGTGGTCCGACAAATTATATTGAACTGTGTGTTGATGGTATCAAGGTATAATTTTGCTTGCAGGACTCTATACGGTTGAGTAAAGTGAGGTTTAGCAATAATTATGTAAGGTCCGTTACAGGCAGTGAGCGCTTCCCACCTTGGAACAGCGCTTTCATTAAAACCAGTAAATAATATTGAACACTTAGAGTACCTAAATCTATATATCGAGATTGTAATCTGCAAATTGCATGGCTCTCGGTTAAAGAGTAGTCAAGATCTTTGAATATTAGTATTACTATGTGCTATATAGATATATACTATTTATGTGATTTAATTAAAAAAAAAACTGTAAAAAAATCCACAAACAGAACAAACAAAACAGATCACATTGCAAATGCATTTGGGTATCGTCCAATAAAATATTCCCCTAAATATTTAATTACGTCGTAGATCTCCTTGAAAGAAAGATTACCATGAAAAAAATGTATATCTTGAAAGTTTTTCTCAAATAATTTTCAGTATTCAACAAATTCGACAAAATTCAGGATTCAACAAAAGAAATCGGCAGCTGATTATGCCCCAAAAAGGTTTAGAAAAATAACAGTATTTTTTTCTATTCTTCATTATTACTTAACTTACTTAGTTTTTGCGTATACGATCATATCAATAAATTTCCTCAACAATCCAGCCAGAGAATTTTTAATGATGGAATAATAATTGAAATATCTATTTCTTCTTCCTCCAATAATTTACAATAAAATTATTTATATTTGTCTACTAATTCAAAATCAAACGTATTTAAATATGTAAATAAAAAAAATTATCTAAAACGAAGTCTGTATTTAATTTTGCAGGATCCATCACCCTACAAAAAAGATGAATGGAACGCAGAGGTCCGCAATTGATAAAAATTTAATGGGTCAAGCTGAATGGAAGCAACATCTGCCGCACCAGGTGTCCGCCATCTTGTGTTGCGACGTGCCCGGACAAAGGGTGAGGCAGCCCTACGCCGAGCTGCGATCTGATAACATCTTGAATTATGGCTGCGTTTAAATTAACATTTTTTTACAATGAATGTATATATTGGATTGGTATGGCTGAGGCCGACTGGTATAAGCGATATTTAAAAAATATATTTGTCAATTAGACGAATTGGATAGTTATTTCCTAGAGTTTGTAAGATACAACGGCTACCGTGTACAAGTTACATTAAGTTTTTTAAGGGACGAATAAATTAATTTAAAAAAAAAATTGCAATGTTCTCGCTTACCAAAACGAGTCATAATAAAATTTGGAATAACTGACTTCAGCTAAGAATTTTTCTTTCAAAAAAGTTTTCTTGCATCAACAATATTTGCAACCATATAAAATTATATTAATTTTAATTGAGATTCAATCTCTATTCTACTACCAGCGTAAGCTTCATACTGGAGAAACTAACATCGTCAGCAACCGGTCAAATCATAAGTAGCGAGTACAGACGGATATCTATTTTTACGCGATATAAACTTAAATTAATTAGTGATCGTCATTTAATCTGTGGAGTGTAAGTGGATGCGTTCCCACGGCGAGCGGCAGTGCGGCGTCGGGCCGGAAACGCCCGCGCCCTAAGCCGGGGCCCGACACGCCGCTCACGCACGCTCCTCACTGAACTAGAGGTGAGTATACCGTGTGCTCACTTAATTCAGCTGCGCAGTACACCGAGAAGCACGTTTGGCGAAATGTTTGGGATCAAGGAGTTAATAGGGTCGCTAACTAACAGGAAAGTCCCGAATACGTAATGTTAATATTTATTTATCTATGTTTATTTATTCATTTATTCAAAATTGAAAGTCGGTTTTTTTTTATATTGGTGATGTAATCCCGAGCGAAACAACAGGAAAATCTTATAAAGTGAATATCTTAATTCCTATTGTAACGTCCACAACATTAGGATTTTCCTAAAAGAACTTGTAATTTATTTTGCAATCGATCGTTCAATTGAAATACAATTGATAAGAATATCCAGAACGATTATGTTATAGTATGGTCATGCTAGTTCTATTCAAAACGTGGGTAGTTTTGTTAATATTAGATATTTATGCTTCCTTCCGTTCTGTTCCACATCCGTTCCGAAGTTTTATTAACTACAATGTTCAATCAGCTTACAATCCATTTGCAAAATGTATACAACCAGCCGTATATGACTGCAGGGAGACGAACGTTAATTAAAACCTGGTTAAAATGGAAATGTAAATGTGTTTGCCACTGACGTATTTATGATAATTGGTTTTATGACAATAATTATCAGCTCGTAATTATCTCGTAGCCCGTCTTGTGTTGCAGCATAAGAGGTTTAGGCTTTAAGGATATGATAGTTAAGTACGGGTTGATAGTTTTCGCTTGCCACTGAGAACGTTATGGAGAACGTTTAAGTATGAAAGTTTTCTCAAAATAATACAGTAATATTGTAGAAAAAGTAGGAGATTTGAAAAGTTCGGTTTATAGTTTAAACCAAACTTGGCTCCACAATCATATTAGATCAATTTTACTAGAACTGCCACTATTCACTTATATCAAATTCATGCCGAAATTTGGGCATATCGGTAATTTAATATATTGGCTCAATTGGTCTTAATTAATGTAAGACCACCTCGGAGGAAATTCGTTTATGTTTTAAAATCGGTCTCCAATATTCCATTGAAATGTAATTTCAGATACTCATTTTGCGTAGCATGAAACTCACCACAATCTAATACTATTTCCTCATGGTCCGGTTTTCTTTCACCATGTGAGTGATAAAGATTCACCTCAATGCTACGCTGCATGTCAAGACAAGTTTCACAGATAACATATGGTTACATGTTTTAAGCTGTGATAGCATAGTGGTTTCGTTGGTGTCTCCGACGGAAGACGCAAGTTAGATTCCTGCAAGTCCAATTCCTACTGTCAGGGTAGCAAGCTAAAGGTAAGTAGGTAAAGGATCATATCACCACGTTCGAGTACCGTAGGGATCAACTGAGTGTTTCAGAGTTTAGTAACCTCCAACTGGAGAGACCTTTCACCATAGCCTCACCCATTATTGAGCACGCAGCAGGTAGCTAGTGGCATATTCCTAGCTTCCTTTTTATCTGGAAATATGTCCGTGATGTCTTAGTCATTACGGATATCTGTGACGACGATAACCACTTATCATGAGATGGGGAATCTGCTCGTATATCTTCTATATATATAAAAAAATATGTGCGGTAGTTTTTACTATAGTGACGTAAACGTAGAATATATGTATAGCAAAGCAATGACATCTTCATACAAAGAACTCGCGCAAAGGCCGCAAGGTTGACCGCCAGGCGCGTGCCCACAAACAAAGCTTCCAGCCTTTACAAATAATAAGAACACAAAACTCTGTTCCAGCACTTTGTTTTATTTCGTAACAGTCCTTTAATGTACGGAAATCTGAAACCCTCGCCCGGTACGAGTCGAGCGAGCAAACTTAACGACACAATGGGCTGTAATGTGGATTCAATTTTGTTTTTATTATTTGGCGGTTTCTTTCTCATTTCTAGGGTTCGATATATTCGGTGTAAAATGGAACTCTTATTGGATCACTAATGCCTACGTTCGTTCCTTTTTCATATCTGCTCGATCATCCCAAATCACTGGAGATGAATTAAAGACGCATCAGATTGGGAATAACTTTGGTTGGGTAAATTTTTCTTTTGAAATGCTAACACTCACAAAGAGATCGTTATCTACATTTATAATAATACTATAACGGGGCCAAAACTATGCATTGAATGTTTAAGATATTTCAAATAAAGGTAAGTATTGCAATTAATATAGCGTTCTAAACACGTTTTTTGGTGGTTTTGTTTGTCACTCTGTGTGTCTTTGTACGTATTATTCGGAAACAAACAGATTGTCGTAATACTTAACATATTTGTTACTTATATTATGGGTATCTAGGGCATTAAAAAAAATAGTATGAACATTCCGTTTAGAAGGTAACAAAGTTTTGCCAGCTTTGTGTAGGTTTTGCAATTTATGTTTTTTTATAATCCATAGAACTAGCAAGACCGATCTCTCCAAGGATAAAGTGAGGTTAAAAGTCCCAATTCCATAGACACTGACAACCTGAACACACACGTTCTAGATTAAAACCTAGTAGGGTTTTTGGTACTCTATCTTCCCTGCGGGCAATTCAACTTTCCCCGCTAATGGTGCACCCAGTTGAGCGAACGATAATGCAATGCCTGATTTTGGGGGTTTTGGGTTCTCTATCCACCATCTAGTATGATTAATCTGTTGGTACTAGAGCATGGGAATAGGGTTTTCTATCTGGCTGGGCAATTACTATTTTCAACCCAGAACCAACTGTGAAGTTGTATCATGTTTTGATTGCAATGTTAAAGAACTAATTAATTAACGAATCCCTCGCTTCCTTGTAAAACATCAATTCGTTAAAGATGCCGTTGGTGTTAAGGTTATACTGATGGGTGGCGGTGACCACTTAATGTTAGATTGTATGGTAAACTAAAGAAGGTAGAGGTAGCGACAGACACCTGCTCATCTTTTTATTTAAGAGTCATGACATAAAACGCAACAATTTAATAGACAATTGTGAATTTTCAAACGGGTGTCGATTTTTTTAGGTGAATCTGCGTGTGGCTCTAAAACCGTATCACCAGCTATTTGGGGCATATGAGTATCTCTGAGTATCTCTATAGCTATATCTAATAGTAACAATGTGAATATGCTGACATAATTAATAATTGGTGGTGTAATTTTTAATTTGTACCACATTACGCGTTTATTTAATTATTACTGGGATGTTAAAATGAGCCAGAGAAAGCTGGTACACATTACTCTTACGCATTTATTTTTATTTATTTCGTCAAATAAATAAACAAAAACCACAAATATTTTCATTAACATTTAGTATCATAACTAAGCAATACAAGAAATAAATCTATACTACTCGTAATATTATATTAAGGGTGTGAAATTTTGCGAGTATGTGTGTATGTCTCCGTATATTATCCACATTTATTTACGCAAATCAGTGCCATGGCACTTATTTGAAAAATAGATTTATACTTATATTAATATCTAATAACAATAATATACACAATTCTACAAAATGACACATAGAAACTAAAAATCTCAGTGCCTCGAATCCATACGAATTTGTCAATATTTTTTTCTTAGTCGTTCATCTGTTGAATTGAAATCGTACATAGCAGTGCAACATGCAGCGGGTATTGTATTTGGAAGGGTGTGTGCGACCGAAACCCTCCGAAGGACGGAATGTTCCGGCAGGTGTGCTTAAGGACATGTGCGGTGGGTTATTATGGATACGCTTAAGGGAATATTCTTATAATACGAGTATATTAATAAAATGACAGACGTACCTACCTATATATGTTTATTTGCCTGCCAAATAAAATATAAAAAAAACACCACGACGTATATGTACATCAATTTTAATGGTATTTAGTTGTGACCTATAACAAGATGTAAGATAGGTTACATACCTTCTCCATGAAAATAACGTATTTATATATATCACCTTTGTGTTACGTAAGGAAAAGTAATTTTGAAAACTCGTCTTAAGGCGTAAAATAGGAAATGTCATTTATATTAAAAAAACTGTCATTTTTACAAGTATATTTTATGTAATTTAAATTTAATTTAATTTTAACTTTATTTTTGTTCCTTAGAAGCAGAAATATGGATGACGTTTTTCGAAGTGTTATCAATAATTTTTTTACTTTTCGGCAACCTATTATATATATATTTTTTTATGATTTTTCATCCTAGAGGTAGGAAAATAGGTGTTGAAGGTTTTTTGTATCTTCTCATCTTTTCATCATCTTCTGTGGCTTTAAAACTCAGAATTTTCTTTAGATAAATAGTCGTAGGTAGTGTTGTAGGTATCCACTGATAAAGATTTTACAATACATAGGGTATTAAAATTTTTACGAAAGTCTATTATTTTTGCAGTTGAATACATGATTTAGTGCATAATAATTAATAACCTGGCAGCCTTTTACTGATGTGGAGAGGTAAAGGTTCTTGGTAATATTATACCTTATGTACCTTTTTATACTGTTTATTGGGAAAGTGTATTTCTATGAAAAAAAATCTTTTTAAAATTTTATTGCTATTTATTACAGACAAATTTTATTAGTATTCAAAGACATTTTAAAAGTTAATAAAAATATGAACAACACTATCTTCTCATCAATTATAACAATATTTAGGCATCTTAGACATGAACAGTATAATAATGGAAGTTCGAGTTAAGTCACTATTGATTTTGTGGTCTGCACATGGATTTAATTTCATGTCAATAGCCGATAATACTGACGAGCAATCCAATTCCAAGCATTCACCGCATTCTTGAACGTTTGTGACACTTAAGGTATCATCACAAGCAGTTCCACCCATCCTTGAGGTCGAGCCAACTTCCTCGGTCGGTAATTGTAACAGTTCCTCTTGTAAGAAGTCGGTTGGCTCCGTACCACCCAGTGTAAAACGCGACATTACGCTCATTCTAGATTTAACCGTGAAATGTTTTTTAACTGCAGTGTCGGAAATAAATAATAACTTAACGGCCACACATTGACAAATTCTCTATGTTAAGGGTGGCATGGTGATACAGCGACATGTCATCACAAACACCCGGGACACCCGAGAAGAAACATTCATTTGTTAGATCAACGTCTGCGCCGACTGGTAATAGAACCCGGATATCCTCGCTTTGCAGGCAGGAATATTACAATCATGTCGCTAATAGTGCGTTCTTAACTTCCATTGCTTTGGTGTAGCGAACGGAAAGGGCTAAGGAGACCATTTACCATCAGGTATTGACATAAGAAAATTCACAAACAGGTCGACATGTAAACAGGTTTTATGCTGTCTTTCCCAAATATTATGTTATTCACATAATTGATAATATAATAGAAATTGTTTAATTTTAAAACAAAATTATGCAATAAAAAGTGAGGCATCCTACCTACCTGTTGCTCTTGGTTTACTTAATCACCTACTCCTCTGGTACTTCGTCTCGTCCTTAGTGTTATCCATATGATAGTTTCGTGTGTAAATTTCGGGAACCACATGTCATTTCCTTTTGAGCCATATGCGGGGCAGGGCGGACGCTGATTTCAATGGCTAACAACGCTTATTATGTCTGTGATGCGCCCGAACGGGTATTCTGCGAGGAAACACCCGCACGCCGTGTGTTTCATCAGCTTTGATTGCAAAAAACATATCGGCTTTGTTTAGCGCGACCGTTCCACTTGGAGATTTTATCTACAACGAAAACGCAGCAGAAATCACGTGTTGGATGTCGTGTTGAATTTCGTGTGTCGCGATTTATTATGTTCGTTTGAATTCTTCAATATATAATATGTAATAGTTCTAAAACAATCATGCAGGCTTTTCGGACTTACATACTATTGTAGAAACCCGCTTTGTTATGGTCATAACTAATCAATTACAGGTTCTCGCTATAACGGGGTGGAATAAGGCCACAGTCAATCACGTTTATTAAGTTCATGTTGGTAGCCTTCACATACATTCGAGAACACAAGGACGAACTCTGGGGTATGCAAAACAGTTTTTTTTAATTAAAATAAGTAAAAATTTATTTCAAATACACATAATTTTCGGGGTGCTTACAGGTTTTTAACGATATTCTGACGCATTTCTATAATCATACAGCAGAGTTTAAATCTATTTTTGAGTATCACATTACTGTTTTAATGCTGAACTCGAGTTCCTTACAAAATACGAGCCATTCCACATGCTGGCTAATTACAGGTTTCTGCTATACATTTGCAAAACAGCAGCAGCAGCAAATAATAATAAACGTTACCACACTCACTTGTTCAGAACTCCTTGGCTCGTGGGGCACTCACACGCAGACGAATAGCAATACACGAGATCAAGAGATATTTATGTTAGACGAATATCTACTTCGTCTAGATCGAATCAGGAACCTATGGTCGATAATTAGTATCGTTACTGAACCGACTGCAACAAGTTCGTCATATAAAAACGTACAATTTAATGTATTTACTCTGCGGTCCCCTTTGAGAAAGCGTATTACCTATTTTGTAACTAGTGAACCGCCCTGGCTACGCTTAAAAAACCCTACACCATACGTTTAGAAATGCATTCGCATTGTTTAAGGCATCCGTCTTTCTAGTTCTGTGAATTAGAAATAGTAATTTATATCAGCTGCAGCCAGCGAGTCAACATTTAAATTACCTACTATTCTCTTATTACAATGTCCATATTAACTTTTATTTCCTTTCTTGCGGGCATAGATAAATTTCCCGGAATACAAAGTATTCTATATTATGGATAAAGGCTAGTAAAATGCTAAGTATCACCCAAATCTATTCTGTCGTTTTAGTCTGATACGTGGTCAGACAGACATATTGACAAAAATTCAAACTTAAAAATATTTTTGGTCTCGTACAGATTCGACAATACAGTTTAATTACCGTCCTTCCTACTTATGAAATGAGCAATACTGTACCATTGACAAAAGTGATAACTCATAGGTGTTTGCTCAGGAAACATGAGCAATACACGCTAATATTGCTCATAGACATCTCATGTTTTAAAATAAGTACCTAACAATAATAAGATAGCGTTATCGAATACAAGGAATGTTTGTATGAGTGACATAATCGTGGAACGATTACTCAATAGTGCGTCGGGTACATTGTATAAGCGATGAGATGTGGATACAGGGATATTGGTATAGTTTGCAAACAATGCCATTGTCACTAGATGAGCGGTTATCTCGTATCGATGTCTGACTTATGAGTTTATTCGACGCGTCGCAGCCGTCCTGTCTAACTAGAATCTCACTCGTGACGAGAATAACTCCGACGCACTCGTACCTACATACGTCTTTTTAATCTTTATACGGCATTAAATAGTATTTGCAATAGTAAATCTGTCTACGTGAAATGAAATATTAAATGTCTTGGCAAAATATCAAATAATAATACTCGGTATGCGAAGTCAATGAGGCAATTATGCAAGTATTTGCAAGAACAATAGAAGACTAGAATAACGCTTTATTCAGATTCGATGTTAAGATTCCTTATTATGTGTTTGTAATCATTTCTAAGTAGCCATGCAGGATCCGCTACTTCTATTTAGAAGTAAAATCACCTTAAGTTATAAATAATAATGTTTTAAATTATAAGGAACTAGTCACATAATATTATTGATTTAACCAAAGACAAATAGCAGGGAGTTAAACTTCAATTGTGGTTTATAAATTCAGAGCTTTACTTGGCCATATTTACTCAATGGCGTTACTTAAAGATGCAACCTCACCTTAACTCGATCCTTATCATGAATTTTCTTCTCCCTATCTCAAAGAAATACACCAATATCGATATGTTAACCACCATACAGAATTTACAATTGCTGCTATTCTGCATAGCAACGATATCTCTTATATCTCTTTTGCTGTACAGAGTACACTACCCTGAAAATCCTCACCTAAGAGTGTCAGGAAATCATGCAGCAAATACAAAAAAAAATTTTGAAAGTTTTATATACGATTATATAGAGTGTTGTTATAAATAAAATATATGGAATTTATAAGTTAAATTGTATAAAATTGTTCTAGGTGGTTACAATAAAATAGATTACAACAGCATATAAAAAGCAATAGCGTAAAATAAGTATATATAAGTCACTTGGTAAAATAATATTGGCCTCAAGATAGGCCCGTCATTTTCTGGCGTGCAGCGAGTGGAGGCTTCGAAGACAGGAGCGTGCGTTAGGTAGCACAAGACGTTCGAAGTCTCCGTCGTTCAGCGCGCGGAGACCTCGGAGTCGAGAGTGAGAAATTTCCAGAGGATGTCGTTGTGAGACGTCCCGAGACTTTTTGCATTGAAAGACTCCCTAATATTATTCGCGTTGATTGACTTCCAGTGTCTTTATTTGTTGAGAAACTCTCAGAGGCTGTATTTCTTTCTGGTCAAATAGCTCGCCTTTTATATCAACGTTTATTCTAGAAAGGTCAGGTCTGTTTTAGAAATCCAGTTTTGAATTTCTCGTCGGCTTAATAAATCTTGTTAGAAAGGAGTGCAAAAAAATACATATTTAAAGTAGATGTAACAATGCTGACATAACTAAAGACACTTGCCAAATACTCGACAACAATAACAAAATATTCATCACAATAAAATTAATTAAAGAAATGACAAAATAAGTAGATAAAAGATACAGGAAATTTTAAAAGAC
>DWPT01001559.1:0-18343 GCA_018251895.1 Agathymus mariae mariae
CTTAATTAATGCATATTCAATTTTTTCGTGTTATTTAAGTTACCTTCAAAATCAATCCCCAAATTAAGAATAGTACGCCAAGTGTCCGAGTAATTACTGTGTGTTTTAACTAAATTCTATGCATTAGCCTGTATTTGCTTAAACATATACGAACAAGAAATTCAAGTTTTTCGTAATGTTATAATAAACTACATGGTAACATCGTCATAATCGGCGTGAGTTGTATCGTGATAATGGATACTGTAATTAGCTACTGCAAACAATATTGACGCATTGCACTGCGCAAACAGTGTCATCAAATAAATCATGTCGTTCATACTGTTGCTTTATTATCAAACTTACCACGGGATGTCCATACTTCGTCCATTATAAATCAAAAACCATCACTGATTAAAATGGAGATACTAATTAAATGGGAAAATATTCTAAATATGTACTTACGTCACGTTATTCGAAATATATTGTAGACGAAAAAATCTTAAAATTTAAGATTTATGATATTTTTATTTTACTACTTCCTAAAGAGCCGATGCATCGTATTTTTGTTTTTTTTTTATTTCTCGTTGTTTTAAGAGGCCAAAGCTAAGTGTTACTTTATAGGTACAACATTAGGTACACGTGCCACATGTGGCACGCAGCCCGGTCAAAATGCCAAACGAAGACATTAGCAGCAACAATTTATGACCAATAAACCTACCCTGAAACAACGAACCTCTTATTTCATGTACAGTATTGAATAGTTCAGTCCTTTTTTTTTGCACCCAGACAAAGTAAAAAGGGCTAACCTCGGGAGATGAGCGGGAGAAAAAAATAGTTCAGTCGTAGACGAGAGGTTTATCACGTACAAACACTTAACTGGGACGGTTCTCTCTCATTAACCTAAGGCTTTCATCTGCCTGGATAATGTATTTTTAGTGTGTTTATAATATTCTAATATAAAGCTAGAAAACATTGAAAACCTGCCAAACGGGTAAGTGAGTAAAATTACCAAAAGTCACGGTTTATTGAACGTTGTGACATTGTTATTATTACTCGTAGTCTTTATGAGGATAATAGCAGATGCAACGCATCATGTAACGGAAAGTTAAAACTTGAAAGTTTATTGCATTTTTCGAAAATTATGGTTCCTTTTTATGTCATATTTTGGTCAACAGGTGACAAGCGGCAATAACAATGATATATCTACTAAATATGTAATAATCCTAAAACTCGATCACGTAAACTTTTGTAATTATTATTTTTGAGAATCATGTAGTTTTTAAAAAACTAAATCCCGGAGTTAATAACATAGATGAATACTCTACGTATTCAACAATATATTGTATTCGGAATTGTATTTTGACGAAACTACACCTTCGATAGGAAAAAACGAAAGAAAATTATTATAATTATTTATAAGGTGTTTGTCTGAATGTGAATAAAATTTGAAGATTGCTGTTGTATCGTATTTATAGCCACTGTTTAGTTTATTAATCTGTTCACGTAACTCTCGACCAATACAGCTTTGGGTACTTATTTTGTTTTACATAATTATATCCTATTTACTTATATTTATACTTCTTATCTTTTCTACTTTATTTGCAATCAACGTTCATGTTTCGTGTATTTTTTTTTTCTTACGCCAGCAAAGTAAACATTCATCGCACATGAATAATGATACTATTACAAGTGTCACCTCAGTTAAAGGTGCAAACAATACTACAGAAATAGCAGACATAAAAGTTAAAAAAAAATAGAAGTAGCAAAATTACATAAACCAATTCGATAGAACATAAATATAACAATGATGATATAAAATTGACAATAAATTAATGAATTTTTTTTATTAAAATTACTGTTTCAAAAATAATAAAAAAAAGAAAATTAAAAAGAAGAATAATTTAACAATAATATTACTATGTTAAAAAACATTAAAAATAAGTTAGTAAAAAGGATAAATTAATAATAATAATAAAGCTATAAAATATAAAATTCGTTTTGAATATTATTTTTAAATTGTTTTAAATGAAAACTATGGGTTCAAAATCTTGGAATAGCTACTTAAAGATTTTGTAGCGAAAATAGGATGTAGTGCGACGTATGAATTGAAAAAAAAGTGATCACAAAGCAAGGTTTGCTTCATGATTCTTTTGTTAGACCCTCCGGGGGCCTAACCAGTGTTTATTTTGTTAGCGGTGACGAAGTTCGATAACGTCAAATATATGAGTTACGTAACGCATCGGCATGTCATTGTCATTGAAGTTTTCAATTTTTGTCTTGGTTAACAAAATGCACTTTGTCAAATGTTGAATTTTTGGCTAGAAAACTATTCACTTTCCTTCAAAATCAGCAAAAAGAGTCAGTAAATTTTTCTTTATATCTTGAATGTCCCAATCCTTATCGCACTAATTTAGCTCATTTTGTAAATAACCCGATAATGGTACGTTAAAAACGTTTACATGTTCGATTACAAAATACACAACAAACTCAGAAATTAGATAACTTCCCAATTTAACTATTTTAAATTAAAAAAAAAAATACCAGTTAATATACTTACCGCGATCATCATGCATCGGGATTCATAAATTGAGTCACCCCACACACAGTGTGACCGTATACAATAAAAAATTTAAAGTCAACTTTGCTAATCTCCCATCGATATCAATCCTTCTTACTTTGTCGTAGTGGTAACACTGTTGTCAGAGCGATAGTAGTCATCATGACGTACCAATGTTTTGGGCAGATGTGAGTTGTCAATTACCAAAACCTTAACCGTTGTTAAGGTGGCTGTTATATTAATAACTCAAAATCTTTAACGCAAAAGCCAAGTCGGATCTAAATCAGTCTTTAAACGATCACATATTTATTAACCGTGACCTAAAAGGCATATAATATACAAATAATAATTGCACATAACATCTCGTTAAAGCTTAAACTGGTTCAATACTCAATGGATTCGGTAGTGATGAGGTCATGTATAATATGAGTTGCCGGTTCAACTGTGTCTGACCTTGTGAATCAGACAGCCGATAAGGCAACGCGAACGACGGTGCCGTACGTTGCCCAATGCGTCCACCGACACCGATCGAATGCCTACTAGTTAACTTAGTTGTTTAATATTTCTATTCGATGTATCCTATAAACTTCTCCTGCTTCCGAATGCATTATATTACTAGTTCGTCTAAAAAACTTATTTGAATATAAATGATAATAGAACATATTTATGTGCAGAATACCTACGTTATTATATACACATACATACATATATTATGATTATAATTTAATCAGAGGTTTCACAATAATGTTTGTGACATGAATACTAAAAAAGCATCAATCTTTACAGGTTAGCTACGGCGTGTCTATATGTAGCTAGATTTATTGTGCAGATCTAACAACCACTTGGTTTTCTAATAACCTACTAACAAGACATCTATTAAATTCAACCTTACATTTATACAAATAACTCATACAAATGTCGTTTATTTTTAACAGGACCTGTACAAATTTCATAATTAGTCCATTTTATCACTTTAAAAGTCGGTTTTTATTATTATAAGATTAAGAAATAGTTCATTTATTCAAGTGATCATAAAGAAGCAGCCAAAACTTTATTTACTTTTATCTCTAGGCATAAAAACAATCTCTTAGAAGATTTAACCTTTATTGTATATACCAAGTATCATAATCTGCTCAGTGATTCGCTCACGATGAATTGACTAACGATAATAGTAGAAATATTTGAAACTATAAACTTGAACTTGAAACTTTGGCAATATTTTGGAGAAGACGAAGAGTTTAGGTTAAAAACGTTGTCTTGTTAACTTTTAAAACTTTGATTGATACTTCACCTTGGGCCGGGCCCGGGAAATAATAACTGTTTGCTACTTACAAAGAAAAATCAATGCCCTGTATAAACGCACCCTGAACTAAGCGTAGAATAACAGACATGACTCATTCAAATTGTATAATAATTCTTGAATGAAAAAGGTTCAGCGGCTCATAGTAATGTTACAGGTGAAAATAACACGAAAACAGTTAAGTTAATTAACAGAGTTAAAACAAACGAAAATAAAATACGAAATTAATTTTTAACAATTATAATTATATTCCATTAGGGTAATGAAACAAATATATTTAAATTCACGGAATAACTACAGTCTATTTGGTGAAATCAGTGTAGTGGAAATGTTTATTTAATCTAGTAATTGGTTTGGTACATCACATTCAAATTAGGCTCACGACCATTTTTATGTTACCAAGTAACTACATATCATTACGTACGTACATTCTCTTCCTGAGTAATTATTACTAATTGTTTTTGTCTCGTTGATCCAAAAGTATTATCAGCCATACCTACAATACTATAATATTGTGCATTCTCGTCGATGGTAATAACGTGTACAATGCACGATGATTTCAAATCAATAATTGTGACTGCCTTTAAAGGGTATTTACAAATACCAACATTATTGATAACACATTGTGGATTAATTATTTCATTATTATTGTAACGAGGAAACAAAAACTTATTTTATATCCTCTGGCTTGTAAATGTCGTTTCTTCTATAATTTGAAAAACGTTTCGGTGTTCCAGAAGAGACACTCATCTTTTAGCTGGCCTGCTATTGAGATAACTGGAACACATCTTTCGAAACACATTTGTGCAATACCGTGATTTCCTGATATTTAAATGTAACTTAAATTATTTACGTAACTTTTATTACAAATTTTAAACGTTACTTGTTTCCTATGTCCAAAAAAATCCACATGATTTTCCTAACAATATTTTTTACAGTATATGAGCAACCAAGGAAACGTGTAATTGACGGGTTATTTTATTCGCATACCAATTTCATTTCCACCATTTTGCGACGACAATAACACAATATATTTTAACAATTAACATAAACCAAGCCAATCAAATCTCCATTCGTCTAGAAGATTAACAATATTGAGCGGGGAAAACCCACATTTAAAATTAACAATTCCAGCGAATACCCTCGGGTTGTATGGTTATGCTATGTTGAAGTTATTTCAAGTTCGCGTGATATTGTCAACTTTCATTAGCTTAAAAGCGAGGATTAGGATAATTACTCAGCATAACTGTCATGTCGATTACACTGTTTCGCACAATGTCATCCACCATTAAGCTTTTTTCGTGATTAGGTACTGGACTTCAAAATGCAAATGTACTTACGTATGAATTATACATGCATCGGTAACACGGACCTCACTATATTTATATATCACTCACAATATACATATTTATTAATTACGATGTCCCTTTCCTTTGCCTTATTGAAATCCCGATCGATGGAATGGTCGTATTTTGCATCATTTAAAGTATTTCCGCACACAAATTGTTTTAAAGACGAAGAAATTATTGTGTATAATACATTTCACGTACGATTTCTTTAACGTATCACATAATAAAAAGTAATTAACATACTCTTAACAATGACACAACAATAGGACAAGAGAATTTTGTACCGATCAACCTTTGAGTAAATAAGATATCGAATACACAAATAAGACATTACTTATCCGACCAGGTACCAAACCTGACTCCAACAATACATAAAACAAGTGAATGACCACATTAGACCACTATTATTCAAATTACTACTGTTATAGTTAGTTATGGTTTAACCTCGCATCTAGCTAATGAGAACACTGCGAGTTTTAAATGGTCATAGCCAACCCTGGATATTTACATAGGACTGGTGGGCCGGCTCTTACATTTACAATTATTAATCAAATACAAACAATTATTACTCGTTTTCATTTGGTGTTTTTTAAATTGTATCCACGATTACCAGATACACATACCTACCTTACATCTTCACCCAACTCACATTTTCCTTTATCATTGTATCTAATGGTAAATACTCTAATGTATGCTTATTAATTACAATATTTTTTGTGGCATTATCGATTGATATTTGTTTTTACTATTTTGAAGGCACATGATATACATTGCAGCTCAACTCCCGCATTTCTCTGTGAGAACCGCTACACACACAACATTCTAAAAGTTCACGCGCGATATAATACATAGTAATGGTGGATGTAAGATGAATAGTATAAAGGTCAAATAATACCAGACCGTATTTGCAATAGAAACATGTTTTGTTAAAAAGAATTATAGTGCAAGGGGCTCCTTCGATCTAACTTCCGCTGCTTCTGGTGCACGCTGCTGAGCATCACATAAGATAATTGATGACTTTGCGTCGATTATTCGTCAGTCGCTGACCTCTATTTTGGTTTCGGTTACGCTTACGAAGCTCTGTGACATCCTTACGGTATATATATAACTATCTCTGATACTATTCATCTTATAGATAGTAATACTTTCTTCTTCATTCTCAGATTTTTGTTATGGACATAAACTTATGCGTACACACCACAAAAACACACATGTTATGTGTAATATAAATAACTATCCAAAAAAATGTTTCGGTGCTATGTTAAATGTTTGTGAAGTCTGCTCACACCTACTTGGCCAGTGCGGTGTGGCTGTGTCGGCATTCTTAGTTAATAAAAGCCGACAGACGTTAAAACAATAAGTTTTGGCATGGTTACAATTTTTTCTAATCGATGGGCCAAAAAGAATCGTAAACAATATTGGTTAGCATTTGACGGTATTAACGTATACGGACGTTCACGTTTGCATCACTTACTAATACTATCGCGACTCCTCGCGTATTGCATAAGGCTACACATAAAAGAGTTATTAAAAAAAAAAACAAATTCAAAACTGAATAATTGCTGATTACTGTAAGACATATTAATACATACTTTAGAGAACCAACCTTGGAGGTATACTGTAAATAAACGCATTCTAATTTTGGTTGTTATGTACAAGATATGAGACAAATATTTTAAAAAACGTTAAAGGAAATTGACAAAAATTAACGATTATACAATACGAAACCCTATCCCAGGTGCCCTATTACATTTTGGTCACTTTTATATTTATTATTACATAAATCATTTAAACACGACAAGCCCAGAGACCAAAGATTAACAAAGCAAATAGCATAATATAATTCCAGTCAATGAGTCTTGATGATAGCGTGTCTCGAGACTCGACCGACAAACTAATAATTATTATTTTTGTACTTACTGTATTCAACTTGATTTTAGGCAACGGATGTGAAAAGATAAACCATTCAGATATACGAAATTATAACATTTTAATGCTATAACAAAAAATATGAAACCGGTAAAACTAGACCTATTAAAAGCTTAAGAATTTTATAGGACCCATGTTGTAATTAATATTCGAGTCTTTTGAACTTACTATAACTTACATTAAGAATAAATATATATTTTGCTACGGAAGCAACTGGTGTACGGTAATTATTGAATCATATACAAAAAAATCATTGCTGATTTTGCATTGTGATTATTATGATAAACTAATGGCTATATAAAACATATTACTTAATCTTAATTATGATCTAGGACATTTCAGACTCACCTATTTTTGTATTATTATAATACCAAGGATGGATCTTTTTCCTTGTTTGTTCGATTTTTGTATTATAATTTAAGTGCTATTGCAGAAGATAACTGTTAGCATCAGCTAACGAGGTTACCGAATATGCATCATTATTCTTGAATAATATGCTTAAAGACAAAAATGACGCAGCGGTTTACTAGATTTAGCATTAAGATTAAGAAACGCATTTCATTTTTAACATACAACATTATAATATGACCTTTTAGTATCGAGTCTGCAAATAATACCGTAAAAAAATTAACAAGCTTATCAATCTGGATGTCAAAGATACCAATGTCAGTGGATACAGGGTAGATGAAAGGGCAGGTTTAATTAATAGCCAGAGTGCAGCGGGCGCGGTCCATTAGCCAAGTAAACATGGCAGCGTGGCACCCGACGCTCCACTCATGCCCCCAAACAGTATAAGCATCCTCTGACCCACTTACGAGTTTACGACTAGATAATTTGTAAAAAGGTCACAATTAAGTTGATAAAATAGCGTAGACGGTGTACACATTGTAGGAAGTAATGCGGATACTGCATTATTTTAATATTCAGACCACATTTGAAACTGGGCACCGATTTGGTTATCAACGTACCGTTGAATAATACATCCGTTGATATAAATGTATCTGATTTGGTAAAATTATTATTAAAACACCTGCTCCTGGAATCACTCTTTTAATTCTGAGTACCTAGTTTTACATCCAGAAATACCTCCTTTAATAATTAGCATTATTAATGTAATATTATATTCCAACTTTCTTATTTTTCCTCCTTTTCTTCTATGACATATATGACAATCTTTATTTTTTCTTTTTTCCAAATATATATTCAATAACCCTTTTAGATAAACCTATTTTACATTAACAACCAGTAGTTACTCATATCCATTTTCGAGCTAACTTCATTATATATGACGTTTTTTATTTATAAACGCTAACAGTTCGTTCATTAATACATACTAACGGTTGTATTTCATTGACACATTCAATGTAATAAAATGTAACACTTAGAAAAAACAACTACTATGATATATTTTTTAAGATATAGTACAGGGCATAAGGCTTCTTTATATATATATATATATATATATATATATATATTGCGGCGATAGATGCGCAAGTGATCTCTGTATTGTGTTTAGTGAATAGATGTCATTATATGTTTACCTGACTATGGCAAATATATATATGTATATATAAAATTTCCGATTGTGATAACCATGTTAGTATTCAAAATGGTTTCATTCAGTTATCTACGCCTAAGAAGTACATAAAAAACTTAGTTTTTACCATTCTTATCAATTCAACGAATTTTAATCGTTGCTAATTTGTTTTAATGCCTTATGGACGACCACTACACCGGGCATGTCACCAATGCATTGTCAGACGAAAAGTTAAAAATTACTTTGTCTGGAATGTAAATACAACAAATACATGCGTATAATATTTCTATTACATTTAGATAACATGATCTACAAAAATTACTTGGGTGAGTGGGATAACACGAAGATTATTAAGAAATTGGGCTTTTATTAAAAGTGTATTATGTGTGTGGTGGTTAAATTGTAATTTATGCACACTTGATTGTCAAACCAATTTGGCATTAACACTCATTTTGTCACTCTTCTGAGAATCAGTGAATCAGCCTTTTATATAATGTAATTAAATTTACCAAGACAGTTATAGCACTGTTGAGAGTTAACGATATGAATACTTTTTTTTTACTATGTATAAACAAGAATAATTATTATATAAGCATACAAGAAAAGCACATGTCATACGTAATATAAAATCAGTTCATTAAAATTTATTACTCCGTAAAAATCTTTCTATATGGAGCAAGAACGTAAGATTCGCCGAATGGATCGTGATATAAACAGAGGGAGAGGCCAGTGTGTTATAGTGAATCACCGGGTTTATGAGCCATATGGTATGAATTAGGGTAGAAACGCGCCCTTTGTGAGTGTTATGTATTATAATTTATGAGCACGATTCGTGAACGATAGAAATTGCAAAAAAGTACATATGTTAATAGGAAAATATCTGGTGTGTTAAATGGTTTTGTCTTAATAGTCTGTATTACTTACAACTTAAAATCTAGATCTCTATCGCAAAGATATATTTCTATTAGAAAATCAGTTAATCTTAAAAACAACAAATTTGTGTTATACAACACCCCGTCATTTCAGTATGTCATCATCAAAATTCAATAAAACTAGTCCATATTTCAATGTCGAAATATCGCGGCTAAAGAGCTAAAATAAGCCGGTGGGTTGCGTGTCAAAAAGGGCATGCAAATTTGGCCACCAGCAATCAGAGGGCTACAAGGCCACGGCTTTTCGGTCAACGGGCCGTGGGCGTCGTGGCTGTAGTTCGGTGCGGTTGGCTAGAACGCACCTACAAACCTGGCGCGCCCAGCGGGAGTATACATTACTCCTTACCCGCAATGCGACATTGACTACTCTACTCTCTACTACTCTGATATACAAGTTGACATTACATATTATTTGTCTAAAGTGGCGTATTTTGTGTAGAAGTAATTGATTATTTATTGTCGGTTTTATTAAGTCCTAAATCGCACCTATTTATGTTGTGAAACAGCTTTTGCGTTTCTTTCCAAGGATGCGCACGTGTGTGGATTAAATGCTTTTTCAAATTGTCTCAAAAAATAGGAATGGTAAAAATATTAATTTATAATCAGCGTTTACATAAAGAAGCGCATGTGCTTTAGCATTA
Source organism: Agathymus mariae mariae (assembly GCA_018251895.1). Classification (NCBI taxonomy): domain Eukaryota; kingdom Metazoa; phylum Arthropoda; class Insecta; order Lepidoptera; family Hesperiidae; genus Agathymus; species Agathymus mariae. The sequence continues at coordinate 10,225 of DWPT01001559.1, forward strand.
ATTATTTAAGATGAAATGACGAAAATTAACAAATTATATTAATGTAATCGCTACATACAATACTCGTCTTTTCCTGCTCCAACAATAGAAATATAAATCCTCAAAACCATAATTATTTCAAACATTATACGATGATGTCACTGCATGATGCGCCTCTCGTAGGTAATAATTAGGAATCAATTTAAATACAAAAGAAAACACCATAACCATTTCTAGGGTTAGAAGATTTATGAGTTTGAAATGTATGGACTTGTAAAAAAATAATTGATTATGCATCGTGAAGTCATGATTGTTGGTACTATTGTATTGAGTTAATTGTGCGGATAGTAGTTCACAGACTCGCAGCACAGCACATCATCTGTTTAGAAGTGATGAGGTCAAGTTTATTTAGCGATGGAAATAAAACACATTTTTGACGGCATAATGAGAATGGCGGCGTTGGGTTCTACCGCATCCATGATCGCGGATTGCGTCACGTCACGCGTAGTGCGACGAGGCCGATGCACTCCGTGATTTTTTCAAAAAAGTATAAGATCTTATATTTATTTGTCAGATAAAATGTATACAGGAGGCAATTCGGTCAAGGTTTTTGTTATAATTACTATTGAAATGGAAGTCATATGTCTATAACAAAATTGTTCTTATTAAGGTGGAGCTTCGATCTTAGTAAAATATTAATTAATAAATTTTCTCTGTGTTTGCCAAACAATTTACTTTAGTTAGTTGATAATTATGGTTGGATATCAGCCACTAGACATATACTAGTTCAGAATAAACTTATGATATAAATTATCATTTTAATAAATGCTATAAAACTTACTTAGTAGGAGAGCTGCTGGCAGGAGCACTCTCACCAGCAACACTGATAAGTAGTACTTGTGCATGATGCCTGCAAATAATTACAAATATTTTCTTATATGTATGTTTCAATGTGTTTTGAATTTACTCTGCAGTGTTGGAGAGTCAACTAATTGGTTGGAGTATGGCTTCCGCTTGACCAGCACTGCGTTGCAGATACTTGCTCGTTAGCTGACATTGTCATAAACAAAGAATATACTTAATAGCCACATGAGAAACTCAAAATACCCATATTTGGGTCCTAGGATCATACACACCATGGCCTGTCTATAAATTCATGCATTCATAGTTATTATATTATAGGCAAAGATATATTTATTCTTTTTGACATAAAACTGATATGTATGAAAGCAGAAAACCAGCCAACATGATATCAGTCATGCCAACTTATTTTTACAAACACCAGAAACAAGCAATGCAACAAGAAAGTACAAAAATAGTATCAGAAATGATCAACAAATGTAATATTATTATGGAAGACAAGGGATCCCTGATTAAGAGAGACAAAAAATATTTGAAAGACAGATAGATGTAGAACAAAGTCTGTTAGATACTTATTAGGTACATCATGAAATGTGTAAGTCTAAGCTGCAGTAAAACCCCCCAAAGAGAAGAGACATGGTGCTTACACCAGTATTCAGTATTTCAAAATTAACTTAAATAGGTTGCACCACTTACTTATTAACATTATTTATCTTTTAAGTTTAGACATTGCGAAATATGTCCATTGAATGCTAATGCTATCTAGACATATTGATTTTCCTAAGTTTTAATATTTAAGTTACCAAGTTACAATTATTCCATTAACAGTGATTCTTGAGAATGAATGTATGGATGCCGATATGACTTTACAAAAGCATAAATATCATAGTGTAAATAGTCATACAAATAAGATATGACCATGCACTCAAATTTTACAATTATAATATTTATATGCTACATAAACTAAATAATGAGTAGAAATCTTAAGAAATATTCATTTTATATTTTCTAGTGTTCAATCCCTTAATTAGCTGCATTGTCGACTGCAGGGTTTGGGTCTACCCTTAAAGAAGGAGGGTCTCCTCCATGAAGGAGACATGGAGTTTAATTCTCCCCACTGGTCCAGTACAGATTAGTGGAGGGTTGCATAGCCAAAACGAGTATCAGATGTTGTAATGCTCTTTAAAGGCTTGAAATATGGATACAATAACTGTTGTTTAGTGACAATAGGAGAATTAAGTATTGCCGCACAACCTTATATTTGTTAATATTAATATCTGTTACCTTTTAGTGTACCTATATAAGGTGTAATTTAAATAGATCAAGAATTTATTTTCTGATTTGTGATGATCAATTTTAAATAAAAATATGATTTAAATATTTGACTTTTAAATTCATCCTAAAATATTTATCTCACACGCTTCAATGTAGTTAACTTAAGTAATAAGTAAAAACTCTGAAAATATAGCGAATAAATATTTTCGAACAATTCAAAAGACGGTGTAAAATTTATATTTTTCATGCAAAATAAAAAAATCAATGCAGTGATATTGGAGAATATAAAATAAAACTAGTAATAATAAAGTTAATAATATATGTATATATGCTTTATACGCACCTTTAAAGTTTTTAAATATTACTACAGTTGTAAATCACTTCCCGAATATGTATAAAAGTCTGGATCATTTCTCCAAATATTCCGATAAAATAACATTCTATGGTTTACGATCATTTTATGAACATAATTATTTATCAGATGGTCAATCTAAGCACGACCATCAACACCAACACCCGAAATGACACTTGATGAGTTCATGATCCACTTTACTGATGACAATGACGCTGTCTTAATAAAGGTTAACGTGTACGGTTACCAGCACTAAAAAAATAAATTCTCCAGAATCGTTTAAACTAATCGTAAAAACACTGACGGCTTTATGAACATTAAATCTTTAAATATTCGTCTTATTCGGCTTAGACTAAAGAATATTTTTTTTTTAAAGACCTAATAAACTAGGATTTAATCCAGTGTACAATTTTTTACAAATACCTGGCATGCAATATTGTACATTGATAGTGTTGTAACAGTTACAAAATTGATAATTACTGTGTTTTCAATTCCTTGTTTTAATTTAGGTTAATACCACTTTTTAGAATCGTTGATATTATTTAAGATCTATTGTAATATTTAGTTTGTGTTAAACGACAAGTATTTAAATATAATTAATATAATTTTTATTGCATTATTATTGATAACCGTTTGTTACGATTTCGAGTTAATTTAAATAAAATGTTGAATATCAGTAAATTCAAAATGCTTAATCATGGATATATATTGTAACTTATTAATGTTTGTACATACACATATATTATTATAAATGGGTGATAGACATATGTCACGTATAAAAATGTATTATTTTTATGTATGATTTTTTTCGACTTTTTCAATTGTTTTACCAGGAAATAAGATTAATTTAATATCCTTCTTGTAACCAGAGTCACGTCATTATTTTCATAGTCTGATGAATAACAAACAAGATGATATTTGATTCCAAAAGTTTGACTTCGATTAATTTGTGTGTTTTATCTCTTTTGTGTGTTGTATCTTAATACAAATATAAGTTATATCAAGTAACGATCGTTAAAATATATTGACATGGCGACAGATATAGCCTATGAGCATAATATTTTTTTCAAATTATTGACCAATAAAGCTGATCTTTTACATTCATCACATACGTAAATATCATAGAGAACATTTCTAGGTGTATTATAAATATTCTCTTTTTAAACATGGGTAACTCGAGCAAACTCATTTGATGAAACTACTCGATTATAATAACTATTAGGCTCTAGGCGTCCCTAATACCGATTTTCACATCACTACTTATAATTTATTTTTATTGCGAATTAATGGCGTAGCCAGGTGAGTTTTCTTGTTTATTTCTTATTTCTTTCATTGTGTTCCATCGTTTTCATTTGTTTTATCCAAATGTTTTTCATTATGCAAAGTATTTAGTATCTCTCAAAGTCAAAATTTTTCACCTATCTATTTTTGTTACATGTAAAAACTAATGTAACGAGTAATGAACACGTATTGGATTTGTTCCGAATTTATTCGCTAGGATCATAGTCATCACTTTCACTTTTCACGCGTTTCGCGCTAGTAGTGGTTTTAGTGTGCAAAAACCACGTCAAGGCGTAATCGCCATGGACGAGTGAGTTACCTGTTTTCTGTTTGGTTTGCGTTCCATTGTTTCGTCGTGAATAAATTATGACAAGGTTATTAGAATCCTCCGACACCGCGAACGTGATCGCCGGTCACGTCACCGTATCCATAACACAGTGGCGATGAAGCTTTTAATTGTGGTGATCGTATTGTTTTGATGTGAGCTATGATTTTGTTTGAACAGCACCATGTCGACCCTAACGAAAATGACCCGCACGGTTAAGAAACTGGAAGTTCCAAGGCCCCTGAAATCTACGACTAGTTCAGCACACAATCGCAACTCGGTACTTGATGTGAAAATAAATTCTGGTAAGAACCTTATTGGAATTACTAATTGGTTAAATAATTTCTAATGTGCTGACTAGATTTTCTTAGTATATTTTTGATAAATAAGATTACTGTATTTAATATTTATATCAGCTTACCACTTAATTAATATCATAACAAATAATATTTACAAACAAATTGTTTATTTTTGTTACTTATCTCGATTCAAGAATTATCAGGCAATTGACATTGAATTAATTGGTAATAGCATAGATAAAGATCTGTTGATATAAATATCTTAAGATGACATTGTTTTTTTACAGTTGATGACCTTATAGTGCTGACGGAGGCTGTGGCGTACCAAATGATGCAGGGGAACTTTGACCGTGCGCTTCAGAGCAATGTTGCCACAATGTACTCTAATCTTAAGCTCTACGGTGCGCAACTCGAGGCTCTCTATAAGGATTTTCTTGACAGGTTAAATATTTAACATCTATACTAGCAAAATAGTGTGTTGATATGTAAGTAATTCTATATTTATTATGAACCTGTTTTGTGTCAGAGGTCATTGTTAAACTTCCTACTAGAACTAAACATTTACATGTTTACTGTCAGTTTATCTACATACACAATGACATTAACACTATTATGCGATAAAGATGTAAGGTAGTTTGATGTCTGTTTATAATTGTATTTCTCAAAAGACAAAGAACTTGTGAGTCAATATCAAAATTATCGCAATTGTTAACATATACTGAAGGTGCATCTTTTACTGTCCATTATATGCAATAAGGATCTTGTAAGATAGCTAGATCTCCCATAAACAGATTTATTGACTTCATCTCAGTGCAGCCATACACCACTTGTAGAAAAATGTATGTAAATTCAAATCTATTGATCTTGATTTTATAACATATTTATATTTCAGGTATTTTGTAGTCTTCCGTAATGGATCCCAAGATGAGCGACTGGATAAAAAAACTAGACTGCATCTTCTTGAGCTCATAGAGTTACGCGCTAAACATTGGCAGGGGTCAGATTACATGAGTCAATATTATAGACACCGTGGCACTCACGCGGAGGTAATGTTAGAAAGAAAATAATTATTTCTTAATAATTATTTTTGTTCAAAAACTCAAGTAATCCTACTCAGTAGCAAAACAAATTCGGAGCAGTAATTTTAAAATCAATTATTATATAGAATAAGAACTAAAAAATATAACAATCTAAGATGATATTGATTACACTATATTATTTGTTGATGAATAGGGAATACTTATTGCTGTAAGATAATTAAGTGTAAATAATAAATAAGATTCAGTAATTTTATAAGAATCATTTTGTGTTTTCTCAGTGTGCAAGTCATCATATTGGTGGATGTAAAAATAGAAAGTTTTTAATTGAGAGACCTTAGTGAAATAGATACACTTATTTCTTTACAATGTAACATCAAAAAAAAGTATTCCTATTAAACGCGAATGTAGAAATACTTTAATGATTACTGTTCACCTCACTTATTGCATTGAAAATTAACTAACGGTCCAGCTAGGTAACTAACAACTGCATAATTTTTTGAATATGTATCGTTGTATGCAGCCACTACTAGTGCCGACGATGGAAGGACCGGGTGCGGGCGGTGCGGCCTCGCCCCCGCTGGCTGCGCCCGCCGAGCCGCCCACGTTGCTCGCGCCCGGAGAAGTCATCAAGCCCTCCGGCAAGTTCCCCAAGCCCACCAAGATACCTGGCAAGAACTACTCGAAAGACGAAGTCGTAATTAGGAACGCGGACTCTGGAAAAGGTTTGTCGATGTTCTATTTGACGAGCTGTGAAGTAGTAGGGTATAAAAATTAATTAATAATATTAATAATAATTTGAAACATATTTCTGCATTACGTAGTTGTTCCTTCACATACATATGGGAGATCAGAGTCTAGTTACAAAAGGCACAATACCATACTTAAAATTGGTTTAACAGTAAAACTATGACAAATGTTTGTTTCACGCAGTAGCGCAGTCCCAAATCCTGACTGAATCCCAATTGTGGTGTACGCCCAAAAAACCCGGGATTGAACTAGGCTAATTTCAAATGACTTTATAAATTTATTTTAAAATGACCTACATGCATGTATTATACCTATTCAGTTGAATACAGTGCATGAGTCAAATCCATGTTTATGCTTATCTGTTATATTTGTTTAGTTTAGCTGTAGATATTCTCAGGTAGTGCATGATAAATTACAGAGTTTGAATAAAATGCATTTAATTTTTAATTGATCGCCTTTAGTTATTCAATCGTATTTTTTTGTCTTATATATGTATTTCTAAAATATTATGTTAACAAGGATTATAGGTGTCGTGTTCAAAGCATGAATTGTTGTCCCAGTTTTAATTGTAATCGTATTTTATAAGTTCATGTAGTTACGTGTTATACTTTTAATATAAATATGCAACAATACTTTAAATGGTGGAATTTATTATACGAAGAAAAAAAAAAAACGTTTTCCATTACCAAGGAAACGCGAATTCAGAGAACATTTTGTGTAAAATTAATGTTTAATTAGTTGTAAAACTATCTTCGAATATAGTATTCTCTTTCAATTGAACATTGATACGTAAACAAACTGAAAAACTAGAATATCATATATTTCTCCTCCGTCATTTAAACTACTTAAAAAGTTGCTTTTCCAAAAACAATTTATTACATTAGTGAAAGAAAAATGTATGTGACAGTTTACTAGTGGCGCAAAGCAGCGGCGGGTTTGCATCGTGACGGTGTATCTGAAGTTGTGTTGTGGTTTTCCAGTGATGGGTATCAAGGGGAGACGGGTGCACATGATCGAGGAGCTAAGTGACACGATTATATCGTTTCAGCGAGGTACGAACGCACGGTGCGGGCGGGAGCGCATGGTGTGCCGGCTCTATCCCTGCCTTACTCTGCATTCTATTACCCCTTTAACTAACGCTTCACTATTCCGTTTAATACTTGATAGATTGCAATCATTCAATGTTTATGTTCATGGACGAATCTCGATTTCGTAATGAGTTATAAATTCACGTTGAACTCATGAAAAGTCATACGGTAAAGGTTTCGAATTAACAAGGTTTAATCCATACGATGCGTACAAGTTTGTATTTAACCTGTTTCATTAATCCTGTTAACGCATCGGCTTGAGCTTGGATAACACCATCATGCTAGGTTTGTATGGTCCGCTCATTTCACTGGATGCAATTTATAATTCCAGTCAGTCCCGGTGCAAAGGAACGCCTCGTTCAGATCACCGGGCCGAACGAGGAAAACGTTAAGTAAGTATTGAGTTCAGCCTATTAATATTCATTGTTACTTTTTTGCATGTTACGCTATCGAAAGTAGAAAATTTGCACTTGATACGAACTGAGTGTAATACTAGCGTTATAATCGCTTGCGCAGGGATTCCCCGAAGTGGTCGATATCGGCCGCTGGTTGGGGACATAAACGATTTTGGGCGTCGACGAGATCTAAAAATCTGCCCTTATTAACACTAGTTGTTATTTCAAACTTTTAAGATAGTGTATAAGTTGAGTTTGGTGTGATTTTAAGCTTTTGGGGTTGACATAAATGAAAATGGATTTTGATGGTCGACAAAATCTAAAAGAAACTTTGAAGATATTGTTTATAACATGTTTTGTTTTAGGCTTTTATAAGTTAAGGGATGGTGGTGGATTTGTGGATTTTTAAAGTACTTCGCCTATGGGGGTCTGAGGTATCCACCTTTTTTTTTTTTTTTTGGACGGGGTTTTCTGCCC
>DWPT01001560.1:0-18339 GCA_018251895.1 Agathymus mariae mariae
TAATAATATTAACGACTTAATAATAATATTGATAATATAATCTTTACGCAAAGCCCTACCACCAAGCAGGCTGGCTTTTGTAGCCTCTTACGACACCCTGTTGTGCCAGCGTGGGACTGGGGGGAATATTTTAGGCTGCCAATAGAGTGAGATTCATTACACAGTTCCATTTGTACTCGTTAAATAACCCTAAGTATTATTAGAGGCCTTCAGATTATTTAAGAGCTTTCCAAACTCAAATTGGCTACTCACTATTCCTATATACAATGTAAAATCGTAGCGGATTACGACTTTTGCTTTTGATGGGTCACTTAAAAGTTAAAACTAACTAGTATACGCTGTTTGGCATATCCTGTAATATTCAGAGTCATGGCCACCGCACCGTACCTGTGGTTGTCAGGCTTTGATCTCTGCTATCCTTTCGAGATGAGTCCTGATTGTTGGGCCCATTACTCCATTACTGCCGTAATTACTTACTAAGCTTGTAAATTTCTGTATCATTTTAACAATGAAATATTTATTTTAGGTTTGTCCGTCTATAAAAAAATTTTGTTCAGTATAATATTTTAATACTTGTTTAATATTGTTGATTACGAGTATCGGTTTATAGGGTAGTAGAGTATGGGACGGTGGTAAAAGAGCTTCCATCTTTCAAGCCGACTTCCACTCTTCATGGTGCACCTTAACTGCTGCTGAGCAACGGACCAGGCGATATAAGCTCTGCTACAGGTTTTTGGGATCTGTTCCAACCAGTTAAAAAGTGACAATACTCCGTAGTAGTAAATTTTTTCAATCTATTCTCATCTCAAATATAAAATTATCACAGATATGGCATTTGGAGATTAGGAAATCCACGGGACGGGGTGACCTGTTTGTGGTTATCATGCTCATTTGTTAGCTATTATCAGTTTAAGTTAACTCAGTTTAAGAACCGCTAAAGCCTGGAGGTGTTTGGCAGGTGTGCGCCACAATATATGGTTTACGTCTGTTATGTGACTTGAACGTTTTTCTTCAAATGGAACAAGAAAAAAATTTGGAAGCATCACCTGCCATTTTTTCATTTCTTTTTTATTTATAGTATTTCTTTGTATTGCGGACAGCAAGAGCCCTCATTAGGTAAATTGCACGTACGCTTGCTGACGTCCAGCTGCCTGAACAAGCTGAAATATATATATAATATATAAACAGACAATAATAATGAACAAAATTGTGCTTCGTATTTTGAAAGAGGTGACCTGCAAATTGCCGTCAAAGAATACATATAGTATGTACTCCTTGCCCTTTACTGTCAGCCTCGATCGGAAGGCAGTCACTCAATATACGTTGGAAATAGTTTCGTAGATTTCTTTTGATTACAAAATTGAAAATAAAATGTAGAAGTAGAAACAATTAGCAGGCACTGAACACCGGTACTGGCATTATCTATTATTATTACCTAAATGTCCATGTGACAACGGGCAGGACACGGTTGTTGATGAACTGATAACCAACCTGTCGTTGAAGAAGTGCTCTCAAGTAGGCACTAAGCCTCGGTGAAAGATAAGAACGCGTTTTAACCAGGTGGTTCGATGACCTGAAGAAGATGAGAGCATGCGTTTGTTTCAGATGCTTTATTCATTGGCTAATAGGGGTAGTACCCACAGACAAACGAGGCAACATTTTGAGTTAAATAAGCTACTTACTACCAATAGTCAAGCGAATTTGTTCACAAGACTGCGTAGCTTTCCTGATCGATTTATTCCGAAATAATTCGCGAAATAAACGCCCCACGTTTCAACAGTGAAAATTCACTATAAACATATATCATATTCACATACATGTCGCTGCGAGTAAAGTAGCGGCCGGCAGCTAGTGTGCTGAGTTCGGCAGGACTTGTTTGGATGTTAAGCGAGTCGCAGACTCCTTTCAATTTTATCCTCCGCCAGTTAATTACGTAAGTAATTGATTGCTTTTCTGATCGCTTTCTCTAGCGCTGATTATGTACGGACGGGAATTGATGGCTAAGTAATTTTGCTAATAATTATTACTCTATTTTTTTTTAAATACGAGACTAGTTGTTTAATGAAGTTATGAAAATATGTCACCTCAAACCCTTGTATTTTTGTTATTTTGTTCATCAACTGAATGCGACAGTCATGAAATAAATCACGCCCATATTTGTATGTACCTAGGTTTTATGCGTAAAATTAGGTTACATTAAAGCCATACAGTTGCTTATACTCAATGTTATAGTGATAAATTTAAAGTATTGTTAGTTAATTTGTTTATATTTTGGAAATAAGTTTAGGTAATATCATTTTAAAAAATAAGTTTCATAGATTTTTTATATCCATAGCGGTTAACGAAGAGAAGGGTCACCCGATGGTAAGTGGTCTCCCCCGGCCAGGGTTGATCGTAAGACCAAAGGTATCAGCGAGACATTGCGGTCGAGATAGGGTTTCGATTACTACTGACTATTCGACATTAAAAACTGAAGCGTGTAACATACTATCACGTGGCCCGGGGCCTCATTCGTACCACTATATGCCTATTCGAATTTCATATCTTTCAATTAATAGCAATTCTATGCCTACGCTTCATTTATAGTTTGCAGGTGTTGAGGTGGAGGAAATTGCAATTAGTGGCGTGGTGTCTATCAGCGCAAAGTCAAGAACAATATCTCAATTACCAGGCGTGGGGCAAGTTGGGGCGAGTTGGGGCAAGATGGAGCGCTGGTCATCTCGTAGCGGAATCGAATTACCGACTTGCGGACATCCACACAGTACACCCGCAAAACACAGAAGCTCCACATATGTTTATGCCTTTGAAAGTCCGTCACAACGTAAACCTTGAAGTCCTAAACTTCACGTACACCATAGCTTATTGTTCATCTTAGTATATATTGACGAAGGAGAGCAATCTTGTCATATCTTGAAAAAATTCAAATATGAGTTATGATAATGATCTATACGACCGATTTCGGCCATGGCGACCACTTCGACTCCTAGTCAAGGCGGCGTTGATGCGCCCGGAGATGGCCGATTTTAGCAGCGAACTCTCGTGCGCAGTGTGGGCACGTGAGTTTGCCGCTGACATGATTGTAATTGATGGCGGCGGGTAGTTGGGCCTTTAACTCATCGCGTTTGGCGTCGAGCTCTGCTCTACGCTGCTTCTCGAACTCGCGGGTTTGCCTCTTTACTATCCCACGCCATTCGGGGCGCTGTGCTGCCAGACCCTCCCATTTAGAGGGCTCAATGTTCTATCTTTTCATGTGACGTTTCTGAACATATTTGTATCTGAGGACTTGTCCGCCATGCTTTCAGCCGGCTGCGCTGGTTATATTTAACTCCCGGTAAACCTAGGGGCCTACCCACTAAACACCACCCGGGGTTGCTTTTGGCCCTGCGGCCTTTAAAGCTACATCGAATGCCTCCCCCCCCTGGGAAGGGCGGGGGGTGCTAGCGGTACCCCCTAGAGGGTATCCGCATGTAGATGTGATACTGAAGGTGTCATCGGTAGGGGACGTCTAGCGGTCATCAGTGTATATTTGTAATCAGATAAAACAAATTTGCTGCCAGTGAATTTAAACAAATTAGTGATAGTCCATACATTTATCTTTTAAAATACAGCATATTCGCTGATTAGCCGTAACTGAAACTTATTGGATTCATAGTTGGGTTTATTTCACATAATTCTCACCTAGTATACTGAATATATATGTAAATAGTTGCAGTAAATGAAAGTGTTTTTACAATTTTGTAAATGCACAAATAAGTATGACGTTTTTGCTTTGTTGCTGTCGTACACGTAGAAAATTAAAAAAATGTACTCACGATTAAAGCCAGGAACTGGCTTTGAACTCACTATATTCACCTGATATTATAATTATTTTGTATTATTCGTACAGTCCTAAGTCGGCACCGGGTTGTGGTCTATGTGTTGGAATATTCGTGTAGGTACGTGTGTTTTACAATTCAGGCAACTTGAATCGATTAAGATTACTGTTTCGTAACGAGTATGATGAATTATTTTATACCCACACATTACTGGATTATAATAAATTTAACAATATCTAACAAATCTTATATAATTGATTAAATCGAATGAATAATCAATGCTGTATAATAATAATAAAATAATAATCAGTCCATGGGGTACAACACGTAATAAACTTCTACACGTTAACTGGTAGTCTAATCGATATGATGACAATAAAAAAAATAAAACATAATGCATATGCATCACATGACCTGCAGGGTAGCTTTTGCTGATTTTCATATTTCTAACACCCTTTAAATATATTGATACAGTCAGCAATTATAAATGATGATTTGGTTTTGCTATTACAGATAGATTTAACTAGCCCGTGCTTGTACGCGGATGATAAGTAAGTAGCCAGTACTCCTAAGTACAGACGCCTACTTTATTCAAATACCTTTTTTCAATTTTTCTCTGTTCACTCGCTGGCTTTAATAATTTTGGCAAGATTTTCACCTTAGTAAAGTCCAAATGTTTACGTTGCATTAGCATTGCATTGTTCGTTGATCATGGAGACTCTGGAAGGAAATTTACTAAACTGGTGGAAATAAAACGTTTACCGATCGTGAATCGCATCTGCGAATTTTCCGTGGCCTCGACGCAGCGCCGCAGCAAGCAATCACGGCACCAGAACAACCGACTAACTGGCCGCTCCACGCTGTCGGCCCGCTGATAGCGTTCATGGAACTGTATTGGTGTCAATCATATTTACGTGGTGTTTTAATCAAACAAATGTTACTAAATAATAATTTTTATTTGGATTAACCAGTAATTGACAGAAGTACCGGCAGATTTAACTTTGTGAAATATCATCTATCATAACAACATCAATTCTGTTTAATTAGCATAAAAGCCGAGGATCTTTTTTTTCGATTGCCTGCTGAAACGACAACCAGAAAATAACCACATATTAAAAGCGACACACATTATTGTGACCACTTGTGACCATTGTGACCACAAAAAGTACTCACTGTAATCTTCCTGCAGCTAGGCTTCAAACAGTGCTTTATCCAATTCGGGGTCGACGGCAAATGTGGTCAAGTACAGATGTATATTGTGTGTACCTAATATTGAGAATAACAGTGATACTTGCAAATTACAAAATAGTCGGTGGCGACACATGACTTAGATACGAATAACAGACATTGCTCATTTTTAGTTGTATCTTAAAAAGTTTCTCTCAAATCAGATTAATATCCAGTCACTACTCAGCGGAAGACACTGTACAACTAAGATATCAATCATGCTAATAATCGACTACAAGCCCAGAGGACAGATAACATCTCATAGTTACGGCAAACACTTCGCTAAATCATTTCAACCTTTCAAATCGGCCCTAAATTGGACGGTCACGTCAAAGCACCATTTAGTTCCTTGTGTTCTTGGGTATTTATGTAAATATTGGCACGAGCTCCGTTATATTGTATTGCGATGAGTGGCTGCGTTTCGTTCTTCAAATCGTGTAATTCGATCCGTACGTTCGAATACTTTGGCGTCTTTTTGAACACCCGTTCTTTTGAAAGTTTTATAGGTATCTGAAAGTATTTACTAAACAATATTAGTAAAACTTGGAAAATAACTGTAACATATACAATTTACGAAGGAACATATTGAAGGGATGCAATGTCCATTCACCACGGTGACGGGTAGATTGAAGAATCTAGATATTGCTAAAGACTTGCCAACTTAGTTTTATTTATATATCAGTAACACTTCTGTTACTTGTTGTTGACAACTCTCTAGCAGGAATTTTAAGAGACAAATTACAAGTTTACATTGGGAGGCTCTCATAAAACAAAATGTAATCTTCATTAAGAATGACACGAGCAACAAACACCGGAGCCAACATTTGCTCCAATTATCGGCACAAAATCTCAAAACAAATATTCGCTTACTCATCTCATCCATCACGGGGATCATAATAACAGGCACTCAAATTAATACCTGCCTGCTCCGAAATAGATTTGTGAAATAACGACCAATTTATCTTGAACCCTTCTTTACCAACAAATGTCTGTTGAATATTGCTTCCTTTTATTTATCTTCATAAAATAACAGTCTTAACGTATGTAACTAAGTGTAACACGGATATGGCTATTTTTAAGTATAAGGTAGCATATGAACTACTTTATAGATAATACTTTTGTTTGAAAATCATCGGTTGCTTACAAAAGTTAAAAGAAATTATCTGTTATTTATCCAAACCTTAATATTTGTGATTATTACCTGCATTGAACTTTCTATACGATCCATACAATGGTAAATTTTGTTTAAATATTTAACACAAAATAACAGAATAAAAATATTAGATCGAGTTCCATTCAAAGAATATCGCAATGCATTCGTTACGTGTACGACGGCTAAGAGATCTTTTGAAATTGGTTACGTTATAATAAAGGCTTATTAGTAATGTTAATTTTTGGGATATTTCGAGTGAAAAAGTTCCGAATGGCATTTAGAGTGCTTTTAGAATTGCTACCGATATATTTTTGATAAACCGATGTGATGTTCGAAGGGCCCTCGTTAACTCGTAGACACACATCGCTTTTTATAAATAGGTATATATTGTTGTTCGCCGACTTTTGTGCTTAATTCACATCAGCAAAGTGGTAATTATTTGTAAATATAAGTATTTAACCAATGAAAAGTAATTCATTGGGGAAAACAAAAGTGATACAGAAAATCTCTCATACAATGGAGTGCAAGCGACGTTCCGTTGGTATATGAAAATATTGAAACGTTTTATTTTGCCGTTCTATCGAGCTGCGTGGTAGCTGGCGGGGCCAGTAAGTTACACCGCAAGCTCCGTGTCGCGTTAGCCTTGGAGAGCATTCCACCCAAGAGAAAACTACATGTAACATAAATAACAAAAAATATTAAGATATTTATCTATACCATAATATCCTTCACCTGTAAGCTGTGCATAAAAGTTCCGATAACTCACGATCAACTTTGAAACCTTACTGTAAAAACGAACTCCAAACCCCATAAAATAACGCTGAACCTTTTGAAGGCGATATGAATTATATAATATAATTTGGTAATATTGTTACACATGTTGAATGAATAAGAAAGTCTAATGTTGTAACACGGATTTCATAAAGTGTCTATTGTACTCGTATCAGACAATCCAGAGTGGTCCTGACCGAAGGGATTTGAAGGACTGTATATGAATGGACCGTACAATAACACGACTCAAGTAATCCGTTCTTCGAATTTCGATTCGTTGTTCTTTTGAAGTTGTATCGATATTGATGTAATTTTATTTCATTTTATTACGATTTCTGTAAAATTGTTTTATCCACACGATGCGTCTGCTTAATTGACTTACGGCTATCTCCTTAATCTCCTATAACTATCCAACTCTTACTGCTTGTGAAGTAACGTTTATTTTTTGTATAAACTCATCCTTACTTATTTTTAGTTAGCGAGACCTCGGAGTGATAGATCAATTTGTATCCATCTTTGTTTAACGTAACTCAAAAAGGCATTTAGAGCTATAGAGATTATCAAACTAACAGTAAGGGATAGATAGAGGTTTATTAAGTTATTTGAATACGAACAATGAAACTGTTGTGACAATATAACAGGTAGGTAACAATTGCGTATAATTATATATGTAACTGTTGTTACAACAAAAACAAAACAAAAGTTCTAGTGTCTAATGAAATAATTTTAGGTATGTGAGTTTTAACGTCAACTTGTGAGACTAACCAAATAACTGGCTAACAGCCGTTGTCGATTCTCGCCGTCAGCAATCTTAATATTTCGCGATGATTCGACTGTTATCTTGTGTGTGTGTGTGTGTGTGTGTGTGTGTGTGTGTGTGTGCGGATATAGCAAGATTGTCAAGACACATTAACAAATAAGACCAGTATAGAATTTATTTACATACAGAAATGGTTTCATAAAAAAGCAATATTTATTTTTGTTACAAATTTGTCGATTTTGAATTAGTTACGAAGAATTCTTTAACTAAATCTCAGGGACGATGTGAGATTAAAACAAAACGCAAAAGAAAACAGCTGCACCTAAAATAAACAATTCTTATGAACCTGCACTTTTAAACGTAGCGACGTTCATTTACAATATACGTTTGTTTCACTCAGTATGCAAAATTATACATGAAAATATAAAGCCTGATTGATGCAACCTCTCCTGCCATCGTTATCATTAACTAGAGGTGGTGTATCTCTCCCCCGGTCGATACATACGTATAGATAACTCGACATAAGGACATCCATCCCGCTAGACCAATACGCAATAGGCAATTACGAGTATTGCGGTACACCGGTTTCTGAATGTATCGTGAACTAATGAAATTCGAAATGCTGATTTCGCAGCACTTTGACTTTAAGTAAAAAGAGCCATTTGGAGATAGTGCGATGAAAACTATTTTCCGCGATCGTTGCTAATAAAATGCAACTGGAAGAACAGCTTCTCCGCCAAAGTCAGCGTCCAGCCGTGTGAGTACCGACCTCCTGAGACGGCAGCCGATAAAATTAAACAGTGCCCCACGCTAAGCTCGCGGTGCTTAACGAGGCAGTCCGACACAAATTTTCCAATAACAACGGCTATTATAAAGTCCGGATTATTCTTTCTGCAGCGATTAAAGCGTGATGAAGGGAAACGATAAATTATTTTGTTATTAATGTTGAGCGCGACTTGATTATCGGCTGACCGATCGAAACAGAAATAAAGTATAGGTTGACTATAATATGTCAAAAGACAACTTGTGGATCAACGCCTTAACATTTTGCAAAGGTATGTAAAGTCTGCCAATCTATATTTGGCTAACGCGGCGGTCGGTACATTTCACAATGTACATTCAGACCAACCGTGGGATACTTATATACACAGGCTGAATTTTTCAAGTGGGCGTGGATGGATGAATTAAAGGCCTTACTTTAAAATATGAAGCAATTATTAATGTCAATAGTGTGTTTTTCCTTTTTTTCAAAATCAATGAATATCGATTCCTGACTAGGAATAGTGATTTTTTTAAAATACAATATAGTAGTTATTGTTTTCAACAAAAACGAGCCTGAGACTCCTTTGAGTACTTTTCATGTTCCTCACAATTTTGATTTGGCCATCCACGCCCACTTGAAAAATTCACAGCGTACGTAGTATTAAATCAATATAATATCAGATCAAACTCTATGAACCTCAGTCTTTCATCGTCTATAGTCACACAAGATTATTACAAAATAACCATTGCACAGAGGAAGCAACTGAAGCTCAAAGCGTCGCCGTCTCTCTCGCGCGGTATACGTTCGTCCTGCTCGCTCTAATCGCATTAAGCATCCATTTTTGTAAGCGCTCGGAGCCCGATCCAATTTCAAACTCATTTGTTAGAGCATAAAACAATTATTAAAAAACGCCAGTGATTCGGCGAGCAATTTTTGTCATTTTACATCATTTAGCGGTGGCTAACGACACCCGTGGAGACGACACCGGAAGGTGACAGACAACACGACACTGCATCTATAACTAACTGTCATCAATGCACAAACATTACTGATTTATAATTGTAAAAAAATGGGTTTATAGTATTGATCTAATTTTCCAAATTAATTTTTGTTTTTGATCTTTATGTATAAATAAAAATAATAATTGCAGCTGATGTATCTTAAAAAATAAAATGTTTACGGTTCATACTACTCGGAAACCGCTAAAGTATTTAGAGACAACATAATTTAATCGTGCACACGTGAAATCGAATGGCGCAACAGCAAACGAACAGCGAGTTTACAATTATGTATATTTGATTCCCAGTGACGGATAGAAGTAATTTAATAAAACGTATTACTATCGCTAGGTTAGCATCATTAAACGACAGTTATTCAAATTTCAATCAAACTTTCTAGTACATAAATTCTGAAAGTACATTCACATGACTACCGATTTACATTAAATGTGTGGAAGGCGACTCCACGTATTTTGTCCGGTGTTAAATCGAATATAAACGGCCTTAAGCGACTCCGAGGCACAACACCGACACACCCCGGTCGTCTACGAGTATGACGCGGCGGGCTTGCACTACTTAGTGTAGACGAACTTTATAAAGACATTCCCATAAGTGAGAATTAATGAAATCAAGTAAGAATTAGAACTATTTCAAACCAAAGTTCATGTAGTATTATTTGTATAAACAAATTAACAGACATATTTGTACCGTATTGGGGCGGCCTAGAATACTCCCCAATCCCAATCTGGTAGAATAGGATGGCGTTAGAGGCGACAGGAACCAGCCCGGTTGGTGGTAGGGCTTCGAGTAGAGATTATTTGTAAGTATTACTATTAAGTCGTTAATATTATTATTGGTATTACTGTCTTGCCGTGAAGCCTGCCTGGCTAGCTACCACCCTTCTGGTTGAGTCAGCCGCCAAACGACTCGCCTTGTTCTAGGTGGGGAGCTTGGGAGCCAGTACCTTCGTACTTCTTTCTCGACCTTACTTATATCTATGGGTGATAGTGACCATTCACCATCAGATGGCTTGTCTGCTCTTTTGTTGGCTATTCACATAAAATATAATATAGTAAACGTAAAAATAATCTGTAAACCATGTAGTGGTGGAGCATTGAGGTTAGTGGTTTCTAAGAAACCAGAAAATATTTAAACATTAGTAAGCCTGTTATTATATTTATTAGGAGTCAGTGTAATTTTTAAAACAACAGAAAATGTTTTTTTTTAAATGCCCAAATATAAAAAAAATATTTACAAGCCAACGACGAAAAAGGAAATATTTTTCAAGATATAATTCAGGCATCAAGTTCTTACAGAGTAATGTATTGGAAGTAAGATCCTAATTGCTAAAAGGTACAATGTTAGGAAAGGTCACAAGATCACCTCATGAGAGCAAATAAATAAATTTTATTATAAAGGCTTCCTAAACAACAAACTTATTGATTACCAGGAACTTTTTTGAAGTGGTATTCCAAAAACAAAATCGCATTCAATACCGAACAGCAATTACAAATGTAATCCAATACAAAGAAAAACACAATTACAGTATCGCGATATAAAAAGTGCTGTGTGTGTGAATGGATCGATTCCTGTTTCGTCGGAGATGTGGCTTTAATTGCACCAATGCTTCCCGGGGCCGGTGCCCGGGGGCGCGATCACAATAACAGTATTAGCGGAGTCCTGCGGAGCCCTGCTGGTAGCCCCGCCTAGCAGAATGTTACTGCTTCTAAACTTACAATATCTAAATTTGAATGCATCCTATCACATTTATATCTATTCACTAATAATAACTGTACTTTATCGAGTGGGTATCGAGATGAACCAGTTATAAAATCGACGCTCGTCTCTACACACAAGTCATCATCATAATTTGAAAATTAAAGTCAATACTCTATTATCCAGTATTGTTTAGGTGTGTAACACTTCACTGACGTGCAGATAAGCGGTTTATTTATATATCAATAACTAGCAAACGAAGAAGTAACTGCACGTTAGTAGCTAGTCACAAGTGGTTCACGCACGTCTGAATCACTAGAGGCGTCACCGACGTGTTGCCGACTGTGAATGAAGCACTGCACGCTATTTAAGTAGGATTTCTTACGTAATCGTCCCGTGATTACAGGTCAGGGTTCGGGTCCTGCAAAGTCTCCGCTGGTAGCCACGTCTTAGTAAGTACAATATGTGTTGACAGAAAATTCAAGTCCCGCACGTTTAAACGTAGCTTCGTTTCAAAGTCATTCGATTCACATGATTTTACTTACTAAACAACATAAATTACAAATATCTCTACTATCCTTTGATTTCAAATAAATTAATAAATTATGAATGAAAGCTAGACAATAGTAATAAAGATATAAATAGCGTTAATGCTCTTTACCATGTACATATATGCTCATAATCACTTTCTTTGTTTAATACTGTTTTTTTAATAAACTATACAAAAAGCCACTATTTTTAGTGGGTACATGAAAAGAAGTATTACGGTATTATAAGGTACGTAAAATTTTTGTATTGTAAAATAACTAAGAACTAGTTTAGCGACATGTTCCAGGAACCCCAAAGCATCGTACAAAGGAATCGCAACAATCTGCGGCGTCCCGCCGCGACACTCGCTAATGACATGTTACGTCGCACCGAACATGTTTCACATAACAAATACAACATTTAAATGTTACTGATTTTACACTCGTTCGCAAATAAATATGTCGGTTTAAAATATCTGAATTATTTAAAATCGGAGCCTGCTTAAAACTGAGATTACGTGACTCAAACTGCTCTAACTTTACACTGCACTAGTGCATTGTAGTGTAATTTTTGTTAATCACATGTATAGTATTTTAAGAACCTAAACCTTTAGGTAACTATAAAGTGTGAGTGTGTGTGTGTTAGTAAATCTCCTAAGCCTGTAAGTACCTATAAGGCGTGTGTGTTAATGATCGTGTCACTTGTGAACAACTTGATCGACTGATTTATTCATATGTTATATTTGTTATGTAAGGACGCCCTGGGGAAAGATGACGTTAAATAACAACATTTAAACAACTAGTGCCGCACGAACTGGATCAATATAAAATTAAAAACAAAATCTGATTTCGAATATGCGAGTACTACCAAATCAAATTGTTTATGTTGTTTACAATGTCAGGGCCCAACCTAGTTCAAATTTTTCTCTCAATATTTTTAAACATTCAAAGTAACTTGTACAAGTACAACGTACAAAGTACAACGTGGTTAAACTGAACAAGATTTTCACGTGCAGTTTAACATATTTATAATCAATTTATGACTAATTTTGTTTATTTGTCGCTATCGGGTCCTACGAGTTAACTAACGCCATTGTGACATGGTGGTAGCATTGCATACTTAATTTCATTATTAATTTTCTAACAAAAATCATAATCCACAACCAATAAACCGCCAAGAACAATTACTGACATTGGATCTTCTGTAAGTAACTCGATCGCAGTAAATGTATCCGAGGCAGCTACACGGTCATCAAAACGTTATCACGCCGATCGACGATCAAATAGTTGTGTTCCGATTAATTAGTTGCGAACAAGGGTCCTTTGTGTCGCTAGTCGCTAGTCGCCGGTCGCTAGTCGCGGCAGAGCGGGTCGCGTCGCAGATAACATCTCTTTTCAATGACAATGCGAATCCCACGTATTGTACTTTGCCCAACTCTGAAAGTTTTGTCGTCCTGTAGCTAATTTAGTGTGAATGTTCGTAACCGGATTGCGGATCGATCTGAATTAAATTATGTATTTAGTTTTGTATATTAAGATGTTTCGTTGATAAAATGTTTGATAAAATTATATTTAATGATGAAAATTAAACTTTGTACTGTGAATTATTTTGCAGAATGCAAGCTGTAACTTCTGTAGTAACTTGTAAGTCTTTGTAAATAATTCTATTTTGTTTCCTGTAATTTTATTGTGCATTCAAAATAAGTAAAAAAAAAAATAAGAAGTGCAATAAGCAGCACTAAGCTTATATGAAATAAAACTATGTGAAAAAATATGTACGTCAAAAATTTGAATACATAATGAGCCATGAATCTATCAAGGCATTGTCTTAACGAGCATGTATGTGTTAGAACCCAGTATAATCATAATCGTAATGTAAGCAATACAATCATTAAGTATAGTATAACCACTTAGTGCCTGAATAGAAAATTATCTAGATCACAAATGAAAATGTGTTACACTTGGCCACAATGAACGAGAAAAGTCATGACATGTGGCAGCCGAGAGACCGCAACAAAACAAATCACATTACCATCCCCGTCTTGCTCTAGCGCACGTCCCTCTCGCTCTCGTGAGCCCCCGCGGTCTCGTTAGCGATTGATAAACGCTGTAATACAATAAAAAACGAAAATAGTAAAACAAGTATTACTTTGACATTTAGACCACGTTACGTTCTCTACTCTAAAACACCTGTCACGATCAGTTTAAGGTTAAAAATCGCGGGGCTGGACGCGCTCGGTATCTTGGTAGCGCACTCAAAGAGCATTTGTTTGAGGCGTTCACCCAATATGGCGCTGAACAAAATTGAATTTTTCCATTTTTAATTGGTCCAAGGGGTCGTGTTGTTGAAATAAACGATCAATTCGTTTTTGATGGAGACATTTTGTATCGTTAATGTTGTTAAGCCTCATAAATGAAATAAACAAGTGGAATGAATAAACAAGTTTTTTTTATTCAGCCCAGGGCGCCTCGGCCGGTAACAACTTTCATACATTCATGCAAGGCTAGGGTTGTCAGCCACTACTTTTGATCACTCGATAACATCCTTAGCTCGCCAAACCTAGAGAGGAAGGCATAGTCAGAGGAATTGTAGTCACCCAGAACTCATGTGTTATACGGGAGTTAAGGTATTTTGCTTAAAATTCCCACGAGATAATTTTGTTAGGTTATACGAGATCACTTCTTCAAAAGAACATAATAAAAAGTAAATTGTTACCAGTCGCGTAGTGGAAAAATTATGTTACGGTCCATTCTGTTATCTTATTATTATTATTTTGTATTTAATATTATCTTATTATTTTGTTCTTTTGATTTTATTGTACCACTATGTGTATACTAAAAGCCAATGGGTTTGTTTATTTACGGACTAAAATTATATTATTATCATGTAATAATAATATAAATTTAGTCCATAACGCACGATATTGTTTTTATAACAAACAACGTTACATTGCCTGATTTTGCTGAAAACTAAATTACATTAACCTGACAACCCTATTCGTGGCTGGTAAGTCCACATGTGCACGTTTCTGCCTCTACAATTTAACAATAAACATCAACTAAATCCATTTGATATTTGAATGAGTATATTAGCGCGGAGCATCAACTTTCATGTCCCGATGCTGAAACTACACAGCACTTTGATTTAAACACTCAGTGCAAACATTAAATCGTGTGCTAAGCTAAATTAACCATTTTAAAGTTTACAATATTCGCTATTGAATCAATCCAATCCCTATTGATATTTTAATTTAACTCTGACTTGCTATAATGGAGTGGGATACACCTTCGCTTTTCCCCGCTCCTTATCTTTATATGTAATATACGACAAGAACGCAGTATTTCCTTTGTTACGTTGCTTTAATCATAAATACTGGTGTTCAATTAAATAACTTTACTCTACTATCACTCTCCTCTTATCTTATCTACTCTACCTCTCACACACTTTCCATATCTACGCTTTTCCACTCTGCTATATATCCACGCTTTACGTTACTTCACTCTTTCCTCACTGCTCCGCTGTGCTGAGATTAATTCGTATAACTTTAAACCAGTCTGCGAAGATAACTTTATCTTATGCTTTCTTATAACTAACTCTAAGAAGTTACGTTTCGAACAGTCGCCAACTAGTGTCGCCGGCGGACCTGCCGTGTACCACGTTCCATTAGACGCACGCGTTGGTATAGGTATGTATGTGTTGTCTCTGCTTTAAGCATACGGTATGTCTATGATAAGCATTGTAAGTCGTTGGCCTGATGATGTCGATGCGATGATGTACGTCATCGGTGGATTTGCTTCTAGTTAATTTTCACCAGTTTCAGTCGGTTTTATTTTTGATGTCTGGCTTGGATTTGACGCTTCGTTTTTCAAAGATATAATCGTATTAAAAAATAATTATTACTCGCTCCGCTCAAGAAAAATATCCTGAGGAAACCGACATACATGAAAATGAAACAGCATCATTACATTAACATCCCGCTACCATAAGCGGTTATGTCTACCAAGTCGTACTTTGTCAGGATAGTGGTGAATTAAGTATTTTACATTAATCACATATCAATGGTCTACAAACGAGCAGTCGACTCACGTAATGGTAAGTGATCACCGTCGCCCATGGACATTATTAACACCAAAAGCATCACTAAAGCGTTGTCGGCCAAGAAAGAAGAAAGAAAAAAAAGAAAATACTGGTTCTCAAGCCCCCAGCCAGAACACGGCGAGTCGTTTGGCTGCTGACTCAAGCAGGAAAGTGGTAGCTAGCCAGGCAGGTTTTATGGAAATAATAACAGTCATAATATTAATGATTTAATAATAAAATCTTTATACGAATGTCTTACGACACCCTGTTCTGCTAGCATAGGATTGAGGTCAGTATTACAGGCTGCCCGTTTGCAGCCAAGAGTCGTGCTGGTAAAAAAACGCTACCATCACGTACGAGTACCTTTACCTACTGTTGTTTAGTAGAGTGCACCATAACTAAAGCATGTGCACGTTTAGGCCCCAGGAATTATGAAGCTATGCTATATGTGGCACTAATGGGCTGCGATGATGGGGCTGGTTGATGTTTGTCACTGAGGTCCACATTAGTCCACATTAGTCGCCATCCCATTGATTCAAACCAAAATATTCAGGTGTCGTGAACAGTCAAATAATTTTATAATATGTAGGTTTGTGTAACAATTCGTCATAAATTGAGGGACGAGCGAGCGTCGAGAAGACGCGGGTTCGGTGTCTCTCTCGGGACAGCTGATCGGGGAAAATAGATAAACTTTATTTAAATTCAAAATCATTTGATCTTTTAGGTATTCTGAAAAGACACTTATGCACGTCATTTTTTGCTGCTACTATTAATTCAAACAGGTTGTTCTGTTCCACAACGCATAAGTAATAAAATAATAATAGATCTTTATACATTCTAATAGCTATAAAAAATATATGTAGTAGTATGTAAAGGAATCATATTTCAGGTAGAAACTACACTATAATGATGAATATAAAGATGGATTCGATGAAGGATATAAGGAAGATGAATTCGATGGAGGATGTAAAGAGAAAGGATTCGATGAAGGACTCTATTGTTTATGTATTCACTCCCCGACAATTTTAACCCTTGGATAGACGTTATCATAGTAGGTACAAATTAAAGGTTTGATATTTACAAAACCTTGTAGGTATCTATGTGTATACATTTGTATTTCCACAATAATTATAAAAAAAAAAACATTTATTCGATTCCGTCGCACTAAGCAATAGTAATGACGAATAATGAACCTACAACCACAATATTTCAATGACCTGCAGCTTGTGGTTTGGAATAATTTCTCCTGGATTTGTGTGTGTGTAGATTGTATGTTGTTCTTATTGTTTTATGGGTTCTTAGTACTGAAAGTCCTGTAACGTAATAAGTAATTAAATATACACGAGGAAAATATATTACACTTAATAATACCAAAAAAAAGGTACATGAAGAGTAAAATCAAAAAAATAAATATAAGCCGGTCTAAAAACTTCAGCTGGATGTTGATAAAACCCTTCAAACGACATTCGAATAACGTAACAAAACGTGAATAGAGTCCCACAAGTACGTTTGCGCGCCTCAAGAGTCACAAGTAGTCCGCGAACGCCTCCAAACAAATCCCTTTGTGTACGTCAAGAGCCGACTAATAATGCGAACCAAATCCGTTTACAAACTCGCAACAATCTCATACCGCTAATAGCGTTCTGGAATTTCGAGGAATTTTTTCTTTGGCTACCGTGTCGGTCACAATGATCGTGTTTTTTCCAAACTTTATTGTGAGTTGACCGCAGTGCGGCTTATACAGGTGGTTTTGTTGAATTATAATTTACTCTAAAAATAGTACAATTTTTAATCGATTTAGGCACTTACATAATTATACACTTAAATATTTGATTATTAAAATAGATTTTTTTAAATCCCATTAGTAAGTGTGAACAATAAATATAAATGAAAAATATAATAAAACAATAAAAACATATTTTAAATATAATAGTATATGGTCTGTATTTTTTATCTGCGTATTTTTTCATTCAGTTTCTCTCATATTTCCAGTACACCAAAAATGCACGGACGAAATAATTGTTACATAATGCTTATTTTTTTTATTATTTCAAACGTATCTTTGTTAGAACTGTGTTATTTAATAAATCATTCTGTAGCTATTGACCCGGCGGTGCAGCATTAGATATCAAAGTTCTCAAGTTTCAGTACGCGTGGACAATGGCGAGGTGGTAGCCGACCGTCAAGTGACCACCGTCGGATTACGAGGCTCGGTTCTTCATTGTGGGTAGTTCGCTTTGTACTGCGGTTTATTTATACGTTTGTCCAGCCCACTCGTCGCGTATTGTGTCTTTAAAATGAGACGATCAGTGTGCTAGGTATAAACATTATGATTTATTTTAATCTTTAATGGAAACGTCTAATATACATTTTTAATTTTACATTAAATTTTCACTTAAGGAATGAAATTGATGAACAGATTGACAAGGGTTGTAAAACTAGTCACAGTACGCAGTATCTAAAGTTAAAGTACACTTTTATTTTATGGTAACAGGCGGCAAACGAGCCGACGAGCCACCTGATGGTAAGTG
>DWPT01001561.1:0-18339 GCA_018251895.1 Agathymus mariae mariae
AAGAAAAGGAAAATATATCAGTTCAGAATTTTCATTATTTCAATTTCTGTTTCAGTGTTGACTAAAATGTTCAAAAGTAAGTTTCTTTGAAACTTTGTCTAAGAATTAATTTCCACACATTAGCGATAACTATAACATATAGTTAACGTGCTCTCCACAGAATTCAATTTTTTTTTGCTATTTAGGTATTATATTATTTGTTTCTACTCATCTAACTGCCGCAGTGGGACGCTTACAATAATAGTTGACACAACTTCGTTACAACTCATAATTGTCCCACTGCGGGGCTCGGGTCTTCACTCACAGTCAGAAAGGATAAGATCATAATCCGCCACGGTTGCCAAGTACAGGTTGGCAGATTTCACAAACCTTTGAAAACGTCATGAGAGGACTCTTAGGTATGCAAGTTTCCTCACAGTGTTGTCCTTTACCGGAGCAAGTGATAATTAATTTACAATATGCACATACTTATAAAGTAAGAAATACGTGTTAGATTCAAAGTCGACTGTACGACAGATAGACGTTGCAATTAGTAGGCAACTAGTGCTTAATCGTCTCATACCATCAAGCTATTATATTACGATATTGACTTATTGTAATGATTGTCTGAGTGCTAAACAGTATGAAACAGATAAAATGGCACTAGGAAAAATGACTACTTGAACCCTACCTAACTATATGCCCCATATACACATTATATACTGCTGTGAGTTAATAAGAAGGGCTATCTTTGCGTCAACTCTGGATATATCCAAAAAGATAGCCATTTTATTATTGACTAGCAAGCCGAAAACTGGACTTTTATGTTCACGAATAATAATTACACCCGTAGTGAACGTTGGTCTTTTCTATGAGGCTTTTAATAGATTTTTCCTAATCTTCCTATCAGTATATCTATTAATAAAAACCGTATGATAAAATCCTTTGCTATAACTTTCGAGATTACTATATTTAGACACAGAGACAGTGAATGTTTTGTACAATAGTATAAAACAATACAGACTTTGCCCATCTAGAATAATGTACCTACCAAATGGTAAAAGTTTCTTTTTTTAATATATGCTGTAATCAGTGTCAACATTGCTTTAAAGTAACTTTAAAACAAAACTGAAATTATTTTGAGGATTATTAGCAAATGTTATTGCCAGCCTACTAAAGTAATATCAGTATCTGCTAATGATTATCAAATGTTGGTTATTATCATAATTATTAAAGACATGGTCCTATATCGAACATGCAATCCAAGTGAATTGTGTTTATTTACAACTACACCTCTTTTCCAGTGAATAATGTTTTAGTTGGCATATTAGACAAGAATATTTTAAATTAAAGAGATTAATTAAAAAATTACAACTAGAAAAATATATTTTATGAATAACTTAATTTTGAAAAAGAAAGAACGCAATTTTTTCAGCATAATTAGAAACCGACTGAACAAATAAAAAAAAAAATCCTCTTTATTGTACACCAAAAAGTAATTTAAAGAAAGTTTATATACAATACTGAACGTTTGTTTATAAGGTTTTCTAGTGTATAATTGATTCAAAGGATTTTAAGTTATATGTAAAACTACACTGCACCACCTACTCAGGTCTCTTCTGATTCTAGAAATTCAATCCTTTCAAATATGAAGATGTTGAAATGGAACCTTTGTTATCACCACATTTCTATGGAAACTTATATTCCGTGGATAAAACAAGTTCAAATCATATAACCAAAAAGTGTACAGATAATTTTTATCAAAGAACTGTCCCTCAGCATATTAAAACATTTAGACCAATCTATGCAATTAGACCAATATTTATAGGAAATCCGTAGTACTACTACTCCTAAGGCATATTTCAACGATGAAAATGTATGATATAATTTTTTTTAAGGAATAAAAGGCCGTGAAGTGATACCGAATCATGACTGAGGAATTCCGTGGGCGCCTTGGTTTTTGCCCAAAGCAGGGAAAATATCTTGCAAACATTTAAAAAAAAAATTTTTACATTGATAGTATTTCGACCTGATTAAGGAATTATTAAATAATGTATGAAATAATTGTTATGACTTTAGGCGAATATTTATCAAGAATAATAGGAAATATTTAACTCAATTCAGCTATTAAATTAAGTGGAGTTCGTAATAACGCAACTTACGCTTGCTTGAAACTCGCTTGGTTATGAGTAAAACAAAACAACGTTACATTTGGTGCTGATTGAATCATCACGTCGGCTTTTTTATTCGTCAAACATCTCAAAAATAAAGATCAATATTTTATTGAAACAACCTAATAATGAAGGTTTTGCATTGACATAAAAACTTAAATTTGAAATTAAAAAAATGAACATTTCAACAGTGCTATAATATGTATAATATTTCGCTATACTGCTGTACCAATTAGTAGTGTATTTAATTCGTTATATGATCTATGCCCTGTACGGTACCACTCTGTTATTCTGTGGAATTTGTAAACCTGACAGATCATACTGTCTGTCAGTGTCAATGTCGTGTACACTACTAGACACTAAAGTACACTAATACTAAATTGAAATAGTACAGAATACAAAAAGTATCCTGTGTCCGGCGATGCAATAGCATTATAATAGTCTTAATCATTTAAACTTTTACTTATTATATATTATAGAGTAAGATATATTCTGGTAGGACTATTAGATATGAATCTAAGTGGAAGTATGAGTAATTAAGTATTTATTTGGATTAAAAACTCAAAATAAAAAATAACCAACAAAATAAATGTGTTAACGTCGATACTCTACTTAATAAAGTAATAACTTATTTACAATGGCTGATATTTTATTGAGTCATACGGAACGGGTATATATCTTGCATGGAGTGCAGGTAACTGTTTCTTCAGTCTGAATTAAATACCTATATTAGGTTGTACTAAAAATAAAAAGTTGCATAGCACGAATATTACGTTTATAATTGTAAGTGCAAATGTATTTGCGCTTTTTATTTTATCCTAATGACTTTCATATTTCAAAATATTGTGAATGTTTAAAACTTATAAAACAAATTGTAAAGAGCTGCAAAAATATATAGTTTATTTAATAAAACTGTTGTTATTATAATTGCATAGTAATTATTGCCCTTATCATAGTCATTTACATGAAAAATCTCATCAAAATAATAAATATGGAAAAGTCCTCACTTGTCTTTATAAAAATACTTTCATTTTGTTTCTTTCTTAATGGTAAAAATAAAACTCAAGATTTTGGTGACATGATATTATTTCTCTAGGAAGACTACAGAGCTGATGGAAGATCCAATATAGACTACAGGCCAATGGAGTTAGAAACAGATGTGGTGAGCCATGCCAGTGGTTCTGCAAGACTTAGACTAGCCAACACAGATATCCTTGTTGGAATAAAGACGGAAGTAGATGTTCCAAACCCACAACAACCCAATGTGGGGAAGATTGAATTTTTTGTAGACTGGTAGGTTAAATGTTCTTTATGTTTTTAACCCCGTTAAATTGAAAAAGTGTAAAAAAAAAGAAAATTGGAAAAAAGATTTAGTTTCTTTTTTTGATACAGTTATGGAAATTTTAAAATACTCTTTAAAAAATAATAACTTTATTGCCACTAAGCCACCAATCACTAATATTCTGTTTCTCCTCTATTTATGGGACAACCTGTATATTAAAGAAATAAATTTAACTGTTTTAGCCAGTAAATTACAATCCCAAAGTAGCAACAACTACTGTTAACTTTTTAATGTATTTTTAATATTGTATATAATGTTTGCTGTGTAGTATGTTATGAGTAAGCTTTAAATAAAATTGTTGCTCAAGCAGACAATATTAGGATCACTCTAGATGATAATAGTAATTTTACATTGTTTTCAGTTCAGCAAACGCTACTCCTGAATTTGAAGGGAGAGGAGGTGAACAACTCGCAACTATCATTTCTAATATGCTAAAACAATCATTCCATTCTTTCCAAGCTTTCGATTTGAGTCAGCTATGTATAGTAAAGGAGAAACTCTGCTGGAAACTGTATGTGGATGTTTTGGTAAGAAATACATAGTTATTAATCCTATAAAATTTAAGTTCCAAGAAGTAAAGTAAACAAATTGTATGTGTACATTAAAAAAACATGTAAATCATTGTTGTATCTAAGCCAACTTGTTCTTGTTTAGGTGCATCTTGCTGAACAATACAAAAAGCAATATTGTAATAGACCCTGTACCACAGCATAATCCTGATGATATTTAAATACTGTGATAGGTTGCATTACCTTCTTTGCTAGTTACCACCCTTCCAATCACCACCCTCCCAGTCACCACTCACCTAGTCACCACCCTCATAGTTACCACCTATACAATTAACCTGAACCATATTTTGTTGTTATTATGAAGCAAATTTTTGAAGATGTACAATAGAATATTTTTTATTGCACATAAGATATCAGTAAATATTCAGTACATTAAATGTTACAAAAAGACTGTCACATTGGAGATAACTAGGTGAAAGATACAAGAGGGACAGGGGTACACTACTATATTTTAAACATACATCCAAAAACCACCATCGTAATTAATAAATATATCAAAATATACATAAAAAAATACCAACTATAATAACCTATTCATACATTAAACAATCTGTAACCCTTAAAATGAGAAAGTCTTTAAACATTTATCACATAAAAGCAAATATTTTCAGATATTAGAAAGCGGTGGAAACCTTTGTGATGCAGTATCACTAGCAGTGAAAGCAGCACTATTTAATACAAGAATACCATTTGTTAAAGCAGTTATCATGGATGGTGGTGATGTAGATTTACAATTATCTGATGATCCATATGATAGCAAGTTTCTCAAAGTAGGAACAGTGCCACTCTTAGTAAGTTTTGTATATAAGTATGATTAAAAAATCCCTTTAACGCGTAATCTGTCCTACTCGCACTGCGAGATTTTCATTTGCATTGTATTTGCCCGTCAGATAGCCCATTTATATACATAAAAAAGCAAGAATGTGCTAAGACTAGAGGGATAACGAGTCCCGTAATAAATAGTTGATTTTTCCTGCAGCCAATAATTAATAGGCATAGCTTGAACATCCATGTTAAAGTAACTAAATATGTTTAAATTTATTTATCTCAGATGCTAAAAAAATAAATTTTGTTAATAGGTAACATTGAGCAAAATAGGTGACAAATGCGTCGTGGACCCAACTGCCGAGGAAGAAGCGTGTAGTGTCGTATCTATTGTTGTTGGCATCACGGGAAATCCGAAATATTATGTTGAGGATAATCAAGTAAAAGAATCCAAGGATGTTCCATGCAAATGTAGCATGATACGTCTGAACGGTCCTGGCAGTATAAAATCGCATACATTGAAAGAAGCTATCAATCAGGGCATGTAAGTGTTCAGGAGACGCACATTTTATACTTTAAAATAAAAAAAGTGACCATTTTATTGCTAAAAGATCAACGACTATCAGTGTCCATATTGATTGAATGTCCTGTCAGACACGTGAGTTAGCTGTTCATCATTTGCAAATTTTTAATTTCTCTATTAATAAGTGTAGCTTTTTTTTATTCTTTTTAATGAAATTTCAGAGTGGCAGCAAAATGTCTCGATCAAGCTCTAGGAGAAGCTCTACAAAGAGAAAGAAAGGAGACACGAGGATTAAAAAAACACTCGTATGGTTTTTTAAAATAATTTCTTAACTGTACTAGGAAGATAATCTATAAATAAAACATTATTATAAGCCTGAACCTTTATTAATAATTCAAAATACAGAAAGTAAACCTACAGAATACGACATCAATCCATACCACCATGATATAATCATACTTCAAATACCTACAACTTGTATGTAGTAAAATATGATATAGTAAAGTTTGTTAATATTAACAAATTACAATATATATATTCCCATAACAATATATCGAACGACAGCACAATCTAGAACGATCCTGTATTAAAGTAAAAATCTCTACTTACAGATAAATTGCAGGAATAAATGTGGAAAGTTGCTTTAAAATATTAGAAATATTGACATTAATCTTTTATTCCCATAATATGAAAATATTAAATTGCAGCACTAAATACACCTTGTTCATTTATAATACGAGATAAACAAGTTACAACTACTATAGCATACTGTAGTAAATAAAAATTCGTACATGAATTAAAATGAAAACTTTAGCACAAAAGCTTAACGATAGTAAATTGCGATGTAATTTCACGTCCCATGTTTAAACTTTTATAAAGGAATGAAAAATCAACCCTAAATCCTTTGACGTAAAGGATTAAAAATCTTTAAACTTTAGATTTGCGTTTTATTAGAGTTGTAGTCATCTTACAGAGAAAAAGTGTTGCTGTGTTTAAAATTGCCTTACATATGGATGTCATCTATATGTGTCATATAGGCAAGAAAAAATTTGTGCACGAAATGCAAAATGTTTAACAGAAATATTTGTTCCAAATATTGCATATGATAATATTGAGTTATAAAATAAGTTAAATGCTTGAAAAGTATTTTAAGCGTATAAATTCTGAGTTTATATTCACCTATGTGCACTAGAGAACTTGTTTCTGAATACAGTATTGGAAAAAGCATATTATGAACTCATGACAATTGACTTTCTCGTTCTAACAAACGCAATAATTATTTTTATTTTATATTGCACATCTACTTTATATAGGTCTGAAAAGTTAGCCAGAACAAATTAACCTCACAAAGACAGTTGGAGTACTGCCTGTATAACGTATAGCTACAGCAAAAACAAATAATGAGGAGCAAGGAATTGCACAGGATATTCATCTAAGATCTTCAACTGTTGTAAAGATTGGCGCTCCACTGTCTATTTATTGTTGGGAGTAACAGGAGTAAGCAGGTCCAACACAGCCGCAATATTGCCATCTTTGTTCTCTAACAGCTGGGTCAGCCAGCCACCGTCGTTGGTGAACCCCATGCTGAGCATATGCTCCACTGCCGCGTTCACATGAGCCACTGAAATAATAGAATTATACAATTACATACATGGTTCTGTTAGTCATACACAAATTATCCTGCTAGAAGCAGTGATTCTACCCCCAGCTGGAACAGACAAGTGACATGCATCTCCATATATCTGAATTACTGATCTTTGATCCTGGGTGAGGCCATGTCACGACATGAGAAATCCTGAGTGTCCAACTAATTATATCATGAAATAAATTAAATCAAACTATATTTTTTATTGTAGAATATTTGAAGCATTTTCTGGTAAATATTTATTAGTATTATTGTTTGTTTCTTGAGTGTCACCCTTATCTTTTAATTCATAGCCAAGTCAAAATATTAATTGTGTACTAGAAACCCGCCCATACTTCGCTTCAGACAAACAAACATATAGAAATAGCACCCACATTGTTTTAGGAATGTTTTTTTCAACTTGTGTTAATTAAAAACAATAATAATTTATTATGATAACTGCAACCAGGACGTCAGTTTTATTTACTGCCCTCTGAGGAAAATCCATATTCATTATTATTTTTTATCAGGCCGGAACTGAACCACTTATTGTTAGATATGGCCCATCATAATAATCTAATAAAACATCAAGTATCATCCGAAACTGTTCAGTGATTCAGTATGGTATGTGGTCAAACAGACTAAGGTTCGAAACACATGTTTTAGGAGGTCAAACATAGGGGTACATTGATGAGAGTGTACCTGTATAATATGTTTAAAAAAATGTTTGTTGTACAGATTCGACCTCATTACAGTATTATTATTAGTATAGATTTTCGACTGGAACATCCAAAGGCATTTGTCAGTTAGCCTCTTATTGCTATTGGAGATTTTAGAAAAATCTGATATCAGTTAAAATGAAATTAATAATAAATATCACTCTTTAAATTGTTTTTTTTTTGGTTTAAAAAAATAATCCAAATAATATTTAATATTACTTGAATAGTTCAGGTTGACAATATGAACCTCGGGTCAAAACAATATAAACATCTCCTAATTCCAATATTCCATTTGAATCATTTGTGACCATACTTTGTCAACATCATAATACTAATCTGTGTATTATCAGATATGATAAAACAATGTAGTTAAGATGTAAATTGCATGATTTGGGTTATTAGAGAACTACATTTACTTGGATGATGAACGGGTCGGGGCCGAGTCGGCGAAGCAGGTGTTTTTACTGCTTCGGGCTGTTTGGCGGCAGCAGCCGGTTTAGCAGAGTTGGATGTTTGGTGGGTCGTTGCAGCAGTAGCGGTCGTTGCAGCAGTAGCGGTCGCTGCAGCAGTAGCAGTTGCAGCAGTAGCAGACACAGCTGGTGCTGCGCCGGTTGCTTTGTTAGAAGTTGCCGCCGTTTCTTTAGGAACCAAAACTACAAAATAACAATTACATAATTGATAATGATATGAAATGTGAAAGCATTTTTTTTTTAAAGTCGACGATTGACTGCAATCCAAACATACGGTTGGTAGTAACATATTAACATAGTAATGGGTTAACCAACGCGAACAAACTATTTCAACTATCGCAGTACTCATAGGAAATAAGGAGGCAAAATACTACGTTGAGGGAAGTATTAACTAAGTATCGCCAGTAATCGGATGAATAGCATAGGATATATATAGGAGGTGTGTGAAATAAGGTACCATGAGAAAATTAGTAGGTATGTTGCTACTGGTATACTACGCGAATCAATCATCTAAAAATAGAACCACGTGTTCAAATTGTAATGACTGTCGAGGGATTGGGGTGTAGGGGTCACATCCAGTATCGACTCCAAAGCAACATCTCCTGCTGGTGGCGCACCCTACTGAACAACAGACAACAGTTCCTTTGTTATGGAGGTTGCTGGACTCTGTACCACCCGGTTCAATCCACCATTTGCCGATCTTTAACAACGTCGATGCTGTAGTTTGAGTGACAATATTAACATGTTTTTAGGAATCAACAATATAAATCTGTACCTAGCAAATACCTATAACACATCATCGCTTATATTCGCAAACATGAACTTGAAATAAGAACATTTATTTAATATAATTTAACAGATTTAGATAACACGGAAAATAAAATTAATAAAAATTTATGTAAACATCTTTTTCATATTTTATGAAGATGAAATTTTCTCTCTCGCTTGCGCTAAAGTATTATTCAGTATTATTATTTTATTATACTAAATGGCATTACTGCTGTGTGAGTGCCAAACTCGGTGCTCGTCTAATACCAATATATCTCTTTGCGATGCCCGTATGCGACGTCACAGGCTACAAGTTCATTCGCTGCATCTGTATCTTACCTGCAGTGGCGAGGTTAAGCGCTGGGTACAGGTTTTGTCCGTTAGCGACGGCGGCTCGCAGCTGGAACTCTTCCGGCAGGTTAAAGCCGATGGGAGCGGCCGGTTCCTGCGGGGCGCTTGGCTTCATACAAGCATCCAAAAGATCTGTAAATAAATATGTGACTCATATTTTTTAACCTTGTAAATACAGCGCTGTCATATTGTATTGTATTCCATTTTATATGTAACAATGTTAATACAAATCAGTCTACTAGTTTTAATCCTTATCTAGCAAATAAAATCCTTTGTACTACGTAATATGTATATGTAATATGGGCATATTCAAATATATTTTTTTAACTTGCATCGGTGAACTTTGAGTACACTAAAAACTGTGAGGACACCTACATATTTAATCCCACTTGATATTCTCAAGGTGAGAACTTGTGAACTTATGACCCGCTTTTGCCAGGGTCAACGATCTCGCCCGTCTCAATTAAAAAGGGAGAATCAATCCATACTTGTCAACCATACTGTACAGAATAATGAAACTAATGAAGATGTGCAACTGTTCACCTATCGCCTAAAAACCAACAAGGTTTCTATACAAATAATTGAAAAGGATTTCGCGGATTCCTACTACCCACAATTATTAACAAATAATCAAATCCAGAATGCCATACTTCCATAAGCTAGTGTTTCATATATAAATGTAAAACGTATCTATGATATTAATACGAAGGGTCCCGAAAGCTCGGCAGGGAGCAATAAAATAAAAAACCGATATTAGACGCAATAAAAACCGGTGACTGATAAGGAGTACCCCGAGCGAATCAGGATGCCTTGTGCATTACGCCGAGTATCGCATGCACGGATTTTTATTGCCTGCGATTGTCTGTCTTCTTAGGAATGTTGAATTGACGAGAAAAGCGTAGATATTCTATAAAACCCGAAGAGCAGTATAAATAGAGGGCAGGCTCGCCCGCGCGTTGTTCGG
The DNA here is from genome assembly GCA_018251895.1 of Agathymus mariae mariae. NCBI lineage: Eukaryota > Metazoa > Arthropoda > Insecta > Lepidoptera > Hesperiidae > Agathymus > Agathymus mariae. The sequence goes on from DWPT01001561.1 coordinate 10,246, forward strand.
TTATCGAACTTTTCGAATACACAACCACCGAGATCTCTAAACACGCGATCTGCGCACGAGTGGGCGGCTGCGACTGTCAACTAATATTAGAGTGTGTCGATAACCGCTTCTTTTACATAAAATATGTTCATGCAGTAATGTTGCAGAGCGCAAAACGTTCTACGATAAAAATAACGTAATTGTCTTTGGTTTACTACTGCGGCGTGATTCCTGACACGGAACAATATCGTACAGAAAAAATATCACAAGTACTTTTATTGCTTATCAATGTTTAAACTAATACGAAGATACATTACCGTAACATAAGTTACTGGTTCCCTATAAGTAAATTGTCAATATACGTATAATAATAACGAGATACACTAATTTAATAACAAAGCATTTCCGATAACATTAATTATGAATCATATTGAGTCCACGAGTGATACATCAAACTTATCATTTGTATTTATTTCACTTTACTGATATACATAATGCCACAAACGTTAACACTCTAAATGCACTGATTACTTACACACACAGTTACACAGTGGATTTCATTTATTACGACCTTGGCTATAGCGTCAATTGTTCTATAGCGACGAATGAATGTAACTAAACTGTGTGTGTATATCTTTACCTGTGCCTGTTACGACTCCCGGATATAACGACGAAATTACGAGGTCCCTTCGATGTCGTTATATCCGAAATCCAAACTTCAAGCACACACAAAACTCCAAGCACAAAACTTCCACATTCATTATATTTGTTATTATGAATCATAAGTAAAACGAGTTCAATATTTTATACTAAGGTTTTTTTACGGCTGCTTTAGGACTGTTTTTACGACTGCAACTAGATAGAACCTAGTTGGTATTTGGTAGTTGGTTGGTAAACAAACACGACAGAAATATTGTGGGTTATATAAAATTCTACCTGAGAGACAGACAGACAAACGAACGGACACGCACGGACGGGCAGACACAGACGGACAAATATTTCAAAAAATATGTTCTGACCTACGTATCAATGACGAACATAAAGTTATGTACAGTTCGTTTTATTATTAGTTTAGATTGGATTAACAATATCAACTTTACCCTTCTCCTTGTTGATAACGGTCCAGTCATCCACTCTGTCCGGAGTGTCTTCTTTTTTAGCTTCGTCAGTTTGAGACGATACTTCAGACGTCTCACCCTCCTTTTCAGAGGGAGCCGCCTCCGTATCCTGGGTGGTTTTACCATCACCCTGACCCATCTCTTTATTTTCACCGCTCGATGTAGAAGCTTGAGGCATATTTTGCAGTTGCTGCTGTGATGCGGCCAAATAATCTCTGACGATCTTTGCATACTTCTCTATTTGGGCCTGGCGAGACTCGCGCTCGCTCTCTTCTACCGGAGTCGTCGTGGGTTCATTGGCGCCTTCCGTGGTCTGCGGGCGATTGGTAACATTTTCGGCAGCTTTGGCGACGTCCGACTGGATGTCGCCCGCGAGGTTGGCGAACTCGTTCATGTACGTAGCGACCGTCTCGAGCCAGCTGGTGCGAGGGCGGCGGTTCTCGCGGCGCTCGTAGCAATGGGAACTGTTGTGCTGGTCGCTTCTGCGTCGTCGCTCGCTGCTCCGCTCAGGTCTGGAACGTCTGCAGTGCTCTTCGTTCACAGTGCTTGCGACCGTCTTCAAAATATGACGAGAACGCTTAATCGCAGCTTTTATAACCGTGCGCTAAAAGAAAAAGAAAGGAAACGTACTTTCAAACACAAATTATTTGGTTTATGTCAATACTTTCCTTAGTCCTTCCTTGTATTTAGAAAAACGTAAATTGGCATAATGTTAAGTGTTTGAATTAAACAATTTGCCATTTATCGGAAATGTTTATACTAAATAAACTAGTGGCCATACAAACGTTCATTAATTTTCAATATATAACTGCGGTGTTATATAAAAGTATATATGCATAAAAATACATGTTAATGAAAAATTACATCGAGCAATGAGTAATTACTGAAATGACATTGTCATACTTATTCGAGAAATCCCAATGTCAATGGTATAGCAACTCTAAATTTATAGCATGAATATAGCGAGATTCACTGTGTAAATTCTTGTGGATGTAACAAAATTTATAACATCAGTATAAAAACAATACAGTACTCACTGTTTATATTGCATTTAATCCATACTTTTGCCAGATAAAAAAAAATAACTATTTGAATAATATTGTAATTCTCATTAAATATAAAGTAGATATTAGGGATGGATATGAAATTTCGGATCCGGATATGGATACGGAAGTATAAATAATATTTTACCGGTTTCGGTTACGGTTGCGGATATGAAATTATTTCGGACTATCCAATCGTTTCGTATAACTTCGGTCATCGATATTAGATGATTTACGACTTTAAAAATATATATAATGTGTTTACAAAGTTTGTTTTTCTTCCTAGATAATATGTGGTATTATAATCACAGAAACTAATTAAATAATAGAAACTATCTATAGTGAGATCGACGCGGCTAACGTATCGGCTCGGTCAGCGTAAACGAGACATAACGTGTTTTATTTAGACTCTGCCTCTATCCGAAACTTTTTTAACGAAATCCGTTACGGTTTCGGATATATTTTTAATTCGGATATCCGATAGTACCGGTACCGGTTACGGAGCTTCATAACGTCCCGGGTTGATATTACGGTAAATGTAAATAATAATCAGAATAGAAAAGATAATTCCATTTTTTTATTGATTGGAGTGTGGACACGGCAAATGGACGTGCAATTTATCTGCAGTTAAGTGGCAACTTGACCTATTTGTATTTGCAACTATTAAAACTTTATATCTTTCATAACCGAATACCTGCCCAACGTCCAACAGCACCAGAAGTTCCATGCCGAGCAGGTTGAACGACTTTCAATTGAAAATTTTTGGTGCATTGAATTAAGCATATATTCATAAAAAACGATGTGTAGCACAAAACCCCTAGGCAGGGTTACCATAGTGCAGGGATAAGTGTGTAACCATGAATGTATTGTATGATGAACCAGTTAGTAAAATGACACTTACAGGCATAGCTGACACCGGGACTCGGAGCATGAAGTGTTCAGGATGCAATCCGGCCCCTTCACACTTGGAGCACAAGTCGAAGTCATCGCAAATGGTACATTTGTAACGAAAACCAGTAACTGGTGCCTCACAGCCGTCGCACACCACGCCGTACATACAAGGCGGGACTGCTAGGAATACAATAATAAAATGGGACTATACTTAATTTATTCTTATGTAGTACATATATTATACTAAACTTTGGTGGCAGTTCAGCCCACAAAATTAAATGATAGGCGTCAAATTATATGCTTTGTTTGTTATGATACAGCCCGCAAACTTCTGGCCTCGATCTGGAAATCCAATCAATATCTCCAAGCATTTAAAAAAAGTTCTGACTCATATTTCTATACAATGAAAGACATTACTGTCATCTTTATACAACTTACAAACTTCTTCTTTATTACTGTTACTATTATTATTTTTTATTGTATTATTCTCTAATCTTACCATTTACACCACATGCTGCATTTCCAGCCCTTGCTGCATTTCCACCACTTGCTGCATTACTAACTTCCGGGTCTACTGGAACACCCTCTTCCTTGCAGTGCACATGCAAGCGGACAATGTCGGCCATATCTTTAACAGCAACCTGCAGCTCCTTATCAGTGGAAATCACGATATCATCGCCTTCCGCATCTAAAACAAAATGAAATAATTGTTATAATTATTGTTATTTTATAACCTTTTAATTTAAGCCTGATTTAAATGAGATTATTTATGTTTTCTCTAGGTTTGAACACATAAGATACAAAAAACTGACACGTTGGTTCTAACCAGGGATGTTATTGAGCTCCGTAACTGTCACCGAAAAAACAAATATCCGTAACCGTATCCGATAAAAATGTTTGGCATAATTTTGGTTTAGAGCAGAATCTACATAAAACACATCATGGTAGTTTTTCGCCCGTCGATACGATACACTAGCCTCATCATTCTCATTTTATACAGTTTTTATTATTTCATATTTAAGGCTATATATTTTTTTACAGTGATTATAATATCACATAATACCTAGAAATATAGTCAAACTTTGCTAACACATTATATTATTTCTTCAATCATCTAATATTTATATCCGAAATTATCCGAAATTCATTCATATATCATATTCAGCAAGTGGTGGAAATGCAGCATGTGGTGTAAATAGTAAGATTAGAGAATAATACAATAAAAAATATTATTCATATATCCAGATCCAAAATTTCATATCTATAACATCCCTAGTTATAAACCACAGAAGCTTTAACCTGTGAACTCTACATTATCACAAATATAATCCATAAGAGCTTTTGATATTAACAAAGAACTTATTAGAAATCATTGTTGCACTTATTATATTACAACTATAATTTAGATTACAATATGTATATGTATGTATCTTTAAAACTCATACAAAATTTTAAATCACGTCATTTTAATAATCACCAGTTGATGAGTAACACTTGCAATTGAAATAATGAAAATAACATCAAGGACTATGTTAATACATAATTAATAACTTGTTGATAAAAATGTTTTTGACATGCATAAATTACCAAGTTTTATGATGTACATAAATAATACAAATTATTTGATGTGACTTTATACCTTTTTTATGAAAATTACCAGGAACCCAAACTTATTTATATTTAAAAGCTGTATTTGTAAGTTAAAATAGCCCCCAGACACCAAATAAGTATTGTTATATATTTAAGGATTTCATTTATTTATTTTTTGTGCCATTGTTTTAGGGATAACATTTTTTAGTTCTATGAATTAGAAACATATGAATTTATTGTAAGAGATGCAGAGAATTATCTGTTTTCTTTTTCTCTTAATGGAATGGGAGCTCTTAATTTTTTATTTCTACTCTATACACGGCTTGGGATGAAAGGTGTTCTAAATGATCTAACAATGATCATGTTCAATGATTGAATGACAGGGAAACAATCATCCAAACTGGTTTTTTTTAGCTTTTATTTTATTTTACAAAGACTACCTGCACAAATTCAACCCTGTTAAAGTATTATCATTAAGTATTTGTTATCAGATAATATTGTACAAAGATATTTATAACATGTAATGTGTTTGTACAAAGATAGATTTTTTTTTTAATTTGTTCGAGAAACATAATATAAGTAGTCTTTAAATATAAAATGAGTAACCATCAAATATGCGAAACCCACACATGGTCAATGTGGCAGACTATGGCCTTAACCCCTCTTAATTGTGAGAGGATACCCAAAATCAGCAGTGGGACATTTTGGAATGTAATGTGTGATGGCTTGTGAGCACAATGTTAGTAATTATACATTGAACATTAAGTATGACTTAGTTTTATGTATATTGCTGCATCATGTTAACATTCAAGAATGATGAAAACTAAAATCACAAACCTGGGTTTTTTACCAATTAGCAGGCATCTTAAACAGGTTTTTCTTTAGATAGCAAAGAGTAGAATACCATACCACCCTATAATAAAACTCGATGGACATTAGAAAAAAAAAACAATCATTTTTGAGATTATGCCAGTAATAAATAAATACAATTGGAACTAAAGATTTGAGTTTAACTAAATGAAGATAACACCCCTACCAAGAAGACAGCAAAGAAATGGTCCATGTGTAGTTACAACTAACAATAAATGTGTAGTTTAGAGATTAATTAGAGACATTCCTGAGCTCAATAGCTATTTAACACAAGACTTGAATTTATATGAAATACTCATTTAGTATTTCTTGTTACATATTATAAAAGAGTAAATATTATCTCTCATATCACTTACCCTTCCACATTACAGTATACTCCTTTTTCTGCAAGGCAGGAAAGATTTCATGTAGCTGTATATGCAACATATGAATGAAACAGAGTTCATTTAATTCCAATCGACGGATCTCTGGTTTATCCTTCTTATTCCAATAGGTATATACCTTCAGCTGTATTTTTTCCATCTTCACTAATGTATCACCTGAAAGGAACATAAATCTTATTCAACGTATTTTAAAATACTTGATCTGAGATCTTGAAAAGCAAAATAGGTAGATAACTACGCATTTTCAACACTTATTTGATTATTGATCGGAAGGAAGCCATTTTGATGCACTGTAAACGTTTAAACCTACCTTACCTTAGTTCAGTAATAAATAAAAATAAAAATTAATATTTGTTCAGCTTTTTAAACTTACTACGATTCCACAGCAAGAGTTTATAAAAGAAAAAGCCTTACCAGATGAAAATAATAATGAAGTAGTTTCAAATGTAAGAACACAAAAACGTGTCTATAGCTCTGCGGTTTCAACACGAATGTAATTATTGAACAGCGCCTCGCGTTAATATACTGAACGATATGCAGAGAATGTGATTATGTTGGTGAATCACTGTCGAACTTTGGAGAACAACAAATATAATAATATTGTGCAATGCTCAAATGAAATGCAAAAACAGCTGTCTAATGATGACATTACCTGCCCGTCTAGTCTTAGCAGTGTTGCCAAGTTCAGTTGCTTATATCTTTAAAATTAGAATCTTAATTCATAAATAAATTATAATAAAAGTTTAGTTGAGCCATTTATTAAACACACTTGTTATGGGAGGCAAAATGTAATTAAGAACAATAAACTCAATTTGGATAATTGTAAATATTGTTAATGTTAAAATAATCGTGTAGCTCTAGGAAAGGGACAGAATTGCAGAGCAACATGTAAGGGATGAACCTATAGGATATAGGTAGAACCTATAGGCATAGGAAAGGAGCGGGTTTTTATGGAATTAGAAAAACCCAAATTAAAAATAGGAAAAACAACAATTAGCTTAATTGGGGAGCAATCAAATAGTTCGACTGCGTAAACTATGTAAATATATATAATATGTAAAGTCAGTACAGTATATAAGATTGGCTGAATTTGTATCAAATCGTTTTCATTTGGGAATAAATAAGGGAAGAGCTAAATAGCTAAAAAATCCTTTTATTTGGACACACAGTCTACTGCAAAATATACTCTAGAACGCTTTTATTGAAACAATATATAGAAATCAATGACTTTTACCATTTTAGATTTTGTAAGCAGATACCTGAAGTTTATATTATTTGTATTTTACATTGTATATAATATGAGACGTAGTAGTAAAAATATATTTTCTATGTAGCACTATAGGTGCATAATTAAAGTAGAAAATTAATTTCATGAGTATTTGCAAGACTTTTTAGCGAGTTCACTTCTTAAGGATGATCTAGGAGGAAACGTTTCGTTGAAAGATTTGTGCTTTGTGGCAAAATTACAAGAAATATTGTATTTTAAAAACGTCCAATGCAGAATTAGACGTTTTTAGTTCAAATAATTGATTTTTGTGGTATTCACGAAAATATATGGAGTTTTTCAAAAAGAGTGTCTATCGAAGTCTTCAAGGCCAGCAATGCATTTGCTAATCTTCGAATGCTGCACGTATCCATAGGCGACTGTAACCACTTACAACCAGGTGGACCGTAAGACAATTGACCTGCCTTTTACATTAAAAAAATACTAAAATGACGTAATGCAGTGATTGTCTGCTGTAAATTAAAAAACCTAAAACCTTCTTACTCAGCGCGCTCTCAATTTTAGTTATGTGCGCGAAACTGAACATGTTTTTAAATAAAGTATCATCAGATGGGCCAATCACAAAATCCCGCTGGGCCGCAGGACGAGTACGGTATAGCCGTTTTATACAAATGTACTTGAAATATATATATACATAGACATATACATGAAATATATACCTCCTCAAGTTATTATTATATTTTTTTGATAATAGGAACTTTGCATTAGGTTTCGTAGATAAGAAAGAGCTTGTCATACTTATTAAACAATCCCGACTTGCAACACTGAATTGCAATTACCTTTTGTTTGATTAGCTTATCCACTCTTGTGTATGACAGACATGTCAGAAAAATAAACCGGTGTGTGGCAGATTCTAAATGGTCCCGCGGAATAACAGAGCGTGTGTTTAAAACGACGATATCTCTAAAGTTTTGTATGGAAGGTGTATATAAAAC